>OU896707.1:69591953-69613952 GCA_918026855.4 Phaedon cochleariae | reverse complement strand
TGGAACTTGCTTGAGTGGGGTTTTTGTATCCTGGAGTTGATATGGTGGAATATAATCATCATCTTCTAAAAAGAATAGAAAAAACTCAGCTAGGTTATCAATTTATATTAAATACTGATCACTTACGTGTAGTTTCCTCTGTTAAACTTTTATTCAAATTTTCAATGGCATTTGTGACATTATTTTGGGAGTTGAAAGTATCTTCTTCATCGTCAGAATCTTCAGTGAAGCCCTTAACTATTCTTTTCAATGTTTTGTTGACAGGGACTTCCTCAAGATTTTCTGCAACATTTGATGATGAAGAATCCTCATCTCCTTCTTCGTCTATTTCTTCTTCATTTTCTCCTTTATCCTTGATATCATTTTCTTCATCATCAAATTCTACTTCCCTATCACTCTCTTCTGCTTCATCATCAATGAATGCTAACTTTTTCTTTTCAGTTGATTGTTCTTCATTTCCTTCATCTTCTTCCTCTTCTTCTTCACTGGACTCTGACATTTCTTCTTCTTCATCCTCATCTAGAATACCATCATCATCACCACCACATTCTGACTTCTCCCCTTCATATGGATCTTTTTCCTGTATGTCATTTGAAACAGCTTTTTTCTTCCAAATTTCGGATCTATGCTGTTTTATCTGATCTTGAAGCTCACTTTTAAGCTTCATCAGCATTGCCCCAGGCTTTGCTTCTTTTTCTGTAGGATCATCTTCATCGTCTACATTCATGGCTAGAGTTTCTTTATGGATCTGCCCACTTTCTACACTAACAACGTTGACTTTCACCCTGTGTTTGTGGTGATGCTTGGTGTTGTGTTGTAGGAATCTCTCAATGAGCTCTCTTACCTGGTTGGGTCGGGTTATGCTTGTGTCTAAGTCAATGACATGATCTGGATCTCCACTGAGTCTTGGTTTGATATTGGCTAGCCTTTCTTTGATCAGTTCTAATTTGGATAAGTTGGGTTTCTCAACTACTTTTATATCTTCAGTGTTGCCGAAATTTTCTATTTCTTTATCTAGCTCTGAGTAATCAAATGGCTTCTTCGTATTCAGTGGGTTGTTAATGTTGGTAAGTTCTTCAAAACATTGGTTTTCATCTGGCTGGTGTCTCTCCTCTTTCTTATTAGGTGATTCTTCAAGATTTTCAGATTCTGTTTCCTGGAGTTTTTCAGTTTGATCAATATTTTCTATGGATTTGAGTATTCTTTCTGAATTGTCTTCAACATCATCCAAATTGAATTCATATTCCATGGAGTGCTGATTTTCCAGATTAACTCCATTTTTTTCACCTCTACATTCAGAAATTATCTCTTCTTGCTCAGATTCCTTCTCTTCAATATTGATAGTGTCAGTACTCCCCACTTCCTTATATTCTTGTTCTTTTGATTTTTCCTGATTATTTTCAGATTTACCATGGTCAGTTGGGCTATCTTCAACAATTTCCTGGCTATCAATTCCTGAATCTTCAACTTTTTCCTCCATTTCAGTATCTTGAGTGGGTTTTGAGGTAGATTTAGAGGCATCATCAACAAGATCTGACACTGTATTTTGATTATGTGAAACATTTTCATATGTTGTATCATTTGGAGGAACATAATCTGTATCATCTTTGTCATCATCATTATCTTCTGGTTCACTTTCAGATTTATAAAATTCCTGAACCTCTTTTTTTCTTTCTTCAAGTTTCTTCCTAGTATTCATTAGAATAAATATATCACAATATTCAAGTAGTGGTATGATTTGCAGAAACAAAAAAGATACATAGGTAGGAATGAGTCCTTTTCATGGTCTTTTTCATAAGTTGTAGGTACAGGGTGACATACCAAAAATTCATTTTTGAAAATGGATTACATATGTGATACGAAATTATACTTCTCCTTCACTATAATGATCATGAAATAAACCATGGAATAGACTATAGACCAAACTCAAATTTTGCAAGAAAATATTTTTCATTGTTATATATATGTTAGAAATCTTAATGTCACTTACAGAATGTCTTTTAGTTGATCTCTAGACATCTTCATTGCTATAGATGGAGGCATTTTACTAGCAGTTGGAACAGTAGATGCAAGCTTTGGTCTTCTTGACAGAAACTCCTTCAATGTGAATTGTTTAGGTCTGTGATATGGAAGGGATACATCCATTTCACGTACCATACGTTGGGATTCAGACTGGATTTCTTTCCTCAATTTGGCAGCATCTTTACTAGTCATCTAGAAATGTCAGGAAATGAAAAGACAATGATAAATAAGTATTGTGATTTTTACTAGAACTAAGCTCCACCTTTTTCTCTGAATCTCCACCTTTTGGTTTGTGCTTTTTCTTGTAAGGTATTGGTTCAAGTATTTCTTCTTCCAAAAAAGGCACATTACCATTATCAGTAGGGTTTTCAGGTTCCTGATTCACCTCATCATCAGAGCTTTCAGAGTCACATAAATCTGTCCACAATGATTTCTACAAAAAATATCATCCATCACTTATGTGCTTAAAATAAATTCATAAGATTCATACTAGGATTCATAAGAAATCTGACTAACCTTTGTTTTGGGATTTTCAACTATCAACTTGCCCTTATAATCAGTTGTATAAATGGGAGCATTGTCATTTTCAGTTTCATCTGCAAAACTTTTGTTATGAGTAGTAATATCATCATATTCAGAATCACTATCAACTATTAATTTATGTTTTTTCTTGTTTTTATCAAAACTTTCTACATCTTCATTTGGTAAAACTGTTGAACTACCATCTTCAGAATCTGTATCAATGAACTTGTTTTGATTCAGTTGTTCATCATGAGAAGGTGGTGAAATATCATTCACAGAAGGGGATGAGCCTAATTCATCTTCAGATTCACTATCCACTATTGCAATACGCTTCCTTTTCATCTTATCAACTTTGAAATTATCACTACCAGATAGAGTATTTTCGGATTGTTTGATGATAATACAAGTATTGTTGGTTTCACTATCTTTAGTCCCTACTTCATTTGGTGATACTGTGGGGTGGTTTTCAGCTTGTTCAGAGATGATAGGTACTGAAATATCTTTTGCAAGTGAAGTTGAAACTATTTCCTCTTCAGAATCACTATCCATTATAGCAATATGTTTTTTCCGGAACTTTTTAATTTTCATATTATTATCATTAGTTTTATTCAATGATGCTATATCATCATCATCATCATCATCATCTTTGGAAGTTTTGCTTGTTTTTCTCATATTAGTAGGATCATCTTGAAGTGAAGGCACTGTAAAATCATCACATAATGTATCTACATTTGTCACTGGTTTGTCCTGTTCACAATTTTCATTTTCTGGAAATGGTTTTTTATGTGCCTTTCCTATTTCTTTCAATGATTCGGATAATGCATTCTGTAATTTTGTTTCCATTCTAAATATTCATAAAACCTAGAAAAATACACTTATTCCACTTATTTGTGAGACTGTGAAAAAACTCTTGAAATGCTGTAAACACTAAACAGAGTTGTAAACTACTTAAAGCAGTGAAAGCTTTGAAAACCAAGCATGGAAAACTGCAACACACCACCCCTTGACAAACCTTGGTGACGAGACAACCACCATTTCCAACAACGGGGGGTTTGTTGGTTTGGGGGTTTGAGTGGTTGACAACTAAATAACCTGAAATAAATGTTTCCCGTTCCCGCGTTTTTGTGAAAATATGCAAGAGACCCTTTCTTTTGTACGAAAAGTGTAGGACAGTCGTACACTTCGTGTAATTTACACCGCATTTGAGCATTCTTTTGAAAAGTGCATTTCACACGAGTGTAGATTGGGTTCTTCCGTCTGCTTTTCAATGTCGTGTAAAATGCACTACACTATGAAACAGTTGATAATTCGTGCAGCTACACCGACGAATTTCAAACGAATGAAGGAAATTTGATTGAAGAGAAAAAGTGCAAAAGTGAAAAGAGTTAATTTTGAAATGTGGTATTTGATTTGACTGATTTCCCAGTACAGGTGTTGAATCTGATAAAAATATAATCACATATGTATTTCGAGTCATTTATCGCGATTTTATTGATTATTTAATTCGAGTGTAATTCACTCCTGCCCTAGACCAGGTGGAGATAAACTACAGTAGTGTGAAATGCACTTTCCGAAAGAATGCTCAAGCCCAAATAAGGTGTAAACCACACGAAGTGTATGAATCAGCTGATATTTTTTGCAGCTACAAATGCTACACCAACGACTTTGAAATCGTTCAGAAAGCAGTTGTTTGATTTCATTCTGAATAATGACATGATTTGACAATTTTGTGTTGTAATAGGGATGTGTTTTATGTGTATTATTTCGTGACATATTTTTTTTATGTGCTTATCTATTTCTTGTCATGTTCTAGAGCAATCATTCAATGTCTTATTGAGTCAATGTATTACTTTTAAAAACGGTATGATACATCATTGGATTATGGGATCCTGTACAAGCCTCTGTTTTGTGGATCTGATTATGTGAAATAAAAAAAATAAATAAAATAAAAACGAACGAAGAAGATTGAAAAGTTCAAATTCAATTTTTCGATTGCGTATTTGATATAACTGGTCTCCCAGTATAGGTGTTTATCTATTATAAATGTTTTTCGAGTCATTTGACGCGATTCTATCCACGCTTGAATTTGAGTGTGATTCACACCTGCCCAAGACCCACAAGACCAAGGTGAAGATAAACTACACCAGTGTAAAATGCACTTCTCAAATGGTGTAAATTACACGAAGTGTACGAATTTGCTGCACTTTTCGTACAAAAGAAAGGGCCTTTACTGTCTTCTGTCATTAATGTCATTATGTTTGTTCTGTGTTTGTCTCATGTCCATGTCTATGATTTTCAATTTTCACAATATTTACAATAGTGGGGAGTTTCTGGAGGTAATACGAATTTCATAATTTCAAATATTTATCAGGTTGTTAATATTTTATCAGTATTTATATTGATATTTGATGATATATAAAATAACCTGTTCGCTTATGTATGAAGTTCAGTATCCCCGGGTATTATGTGTAGTAGTGTGATTTGGATATGACCCGATATGACCACATCTGATAAAAACTATTGGAAATTGAAACAGTAAAGAGAAAGGAGAAATAATGAATATCGATTCAGAGGAACATGAGGATCTTCTGGAATTTAGAAAACAAGAATCTAGTAATTTTTTGTGGATATCTAAACCATGGGCGCCTCAAGTTGCTTTTGACCAAGGTTCAAGCAAACCTACACCAAACTCACACAAGAAAGCAGTTTTACATTGTCCCAGGATACAGGAATTATTAACTGAAGTAAACCTAATTTATTATTTATTTTTATCACAATGATAGAGCTAAATATATTTAGACTATACAAGCACATCACACTGTTTCCCAACAAAGATTTTCAAGAACATATCAATTAAAGTTATAAATATACATCTCTCCTGTTACAATAAGAAGATAATTTCCTGTCTGTAATGCTGGCGAGAATACTGGTTTATAGTCAAATCAGAGTATTGAAAATATAATGTACACATCATATTGTTCTAAAATGTCTCCTTGAGAATGATTTGAGTGATCATCATTCATCAGGAACACAAATTTGCATAAGTAGATATGGGATTGTTGGGAATATGCAAACAAATATACTTCAACTGAATTGAAGATATTGCCAAAATGCTTTCAACATGTCTCATCATCCTCTCTCATATTTTTCACATTATAACTTTCTTTTATTATCATTAGTATTTTTTTATATGAATTCATGTATCCTCTCGTGCGCTCCAAGTAATAAAAATATATTCATTAAATTATATGTATCTTGTTGTAATACGTGGTGGGAAATAAAACTATTATTATTATTATTATTATTATATATATATATATTTGAATTTTTCAAGAGGATAGGGTCTTCATCAAATGCAATATCTTATTTCCACCTTTCCTGGTCTATAAATTGACAAGAAAAATTACTTAGGTATATGAAAAACAAAAGAAGGTATGATATTTTTCTAGATGGATTGGGTTTATGTGGGAATGATATTATTCTGCAAATACTCACTGAATTATTTTACAAGAAATCTGAGCTCATTTGAATAAACGCCTCCAGAGAAACCCATATATTTCAATAAAAACATGTAATATTGGACCATGAAATTCAGGGGTAGAGAACACTAAACTTGTTATTATTGCAGTATGGCATGCATAAAGTAATCACAAAAAATAGTCCATATATGTATATTATTGCTAGTATTTATAGTGAGTATATTATTTGTTTTTAAAATTCTTGCAGTTGAGTACAAAGCAAAATATACCAAAATCTCAATTGGAAAACCAAGTGAAAAAAATATTGGATGAAATAGGCTATGATAGAAAACTGAAACTGATAAGATGGTTGGGTTTAGTATTAACAAAAATCTGTCTCAAGGTCCTGTCAGGTATTTATGTCAATCCAGCCAAACTGGAACAGGTGAGTTTCCACAATAAAATATTTCTTCCTGCTCATTATATTGAATCATATCATAAACAACATCAAGACCTCTAATATTTGGGTAGCCATATAATTGGGCAGGAAACCAAAAATACCAAATATCTCTATAGTCTATAGTCAATCCAATATTGGTTTGAAAAAAAAATGCATTTTTCTGAAATCTCTCACTAGTATTTTTGATCATCTAGTCCATGTCTAACTCTAGAGTCTAGACCGTCAACATCGGTCCCTACCCGATTTTTACATACATTTTAGACAGTAAATAGGTAAAATGTTGATAGCAATTTCAGAAAAAAATTGGAATGTGTACCTATTAGTAAAAGCACATTCCCAGACTTCATGCTTGTTGACCTTCACATTATCGTCTAGAAATGTATTGATTTTACTACCACATACACAATGGTATTATTCTTGAAATGATAATGATTCATTGCAATATTCTTTGAATAATTCTGCCTATAGAATAAGAAATTGTTTTCTAGTTATTTTCTCTGTTTATTTGAGAACTAATTATAAAATAAATAATGAGACTGTGCCCATTTCCTTCTAGGAAAGATAATGATATATGTACTTATTTATCAGCATAAGTCTTCCATTAGATATAGATTAATGATTAATGTTGTCAGAATTCCAAAATGAACACCTTCATATACAGCATGTCCCAAATTTGATCTTTGCCAATAGGATCTTGATAACTAATATACAGGGTGATCCACGGTGGATGGCCTATTAGAAGTATCTGGAGAACGAAAAGACAGAACATCCTGAAAATTGGGTTCCTTCGATAATTGAACATTCTCTATATGTCTAAAATATTTTCATCGATACAGTATTGCCACTTCTATCAGAAACAACTAGCAGCTTTGTTATTTCAAATGGAACACCCTGAATTTTATTGCATTTTTAGATTCTTTCTGAAGAACTGATTTCATCAATGTACCACACTTGGGGTCTAGCAGGAATGATTACAGAGATATAGGGTGTTCAAAATCGAGATTTTACAACTTTAGGATTTTTTTGAGTCGAAACTATTCATTATTGGTCAAAACGGCTTTTATGTCCCTATCTCAACTTTTGATTGACTATCTACTGGAATTTGATTGGAAAAAATACAGGGTGCTTCAAGATTCAGAATTCTCATCACCCAGTATCTGTTCCAATTCAATGTCAGTAGATAGTGAATCGAAAGTTAAGATAGGGACATGTAAGCCGTTTTGATCAATAATAAATACTTTCGACACAAAAAAATCCTGAAATTGAAAAATCTCGATTTTGAACACCCTATATCTCTGTAATCATTCCTGCTAGACCGAAAGTGTGATCCATTGATGAAATCAGCTTTTCAAGGAGAATCTAAAAATTCAATAAAATACAGGGTGCTCAATTTAAAATAACGAAGTTGCTAGTTGTTTCTGATAGAAGTGGCAACACTGTATCGATGAAAATATTTTACACGGATAGAGAATGTTCAATTATCAAAGCATCCCAATTTTCAGAATGTTCTGTCTTTTCTTTCTCCAGATACTTCTAATAGGCCATCCACCGTGGATCAGCCTATATAGTGCATGCATGTGCATGCATTACTCTGGCTGTTATTTCCAGGACTAAAAATGAAAAAATTCCCATGAACATGTGTTGAAAAATGCTTCCCGTTGATTGTGCCCCATGGTTTCAATTTAATGTATCAAAAAAGTTTGAAGACAGCAATATAAAATTTTGAGAATGGGCTATGCTATACAGAATATACAGCATGTCTCACTTTAAACGCCCCCACCCCCTCTATATCTCAGCTATTAAATGTGTGTGTGATTCATACCAAATTTGGACCCTTATGACAGTGCAATTAAAATCATTTTATAGAAATAACATGAAAATTTGAAATCATGAAGAATAATATTATGAGGTTAGTTTTCTTGTAAAAAAATCCCTAATATGAAAAGTGACCCCTTTTCATTTCGAAATTTTTTAGGGGACATAAAACGTTAAATTCTTTTTCATAATATGTAAAAAAAAAATCAAATGCATAATGATAATAATAATGATAATGATGGAGATCGAGCCCCCTTGTGTAACATTTTTAAACCCATGTGTATGGAACGATTTTCTTATTTTTGATCATGGAATCTACTGCTGAAGTATTGCATGATAACTATGAAACACCCTGTGGTGATGAAATTAGGCCTATTTGAGGGTCAATCAGGGCTTCCCAGCGAGCACAAAAACATCTCAGAGATGTTAAAAGTACGAGATTTCGAGACATTGAACCACCACTGCGATGTTCTGTTCACACATGTATAGAACTATTATAGAACAGCCAATGTCCGCCGCAGGCGGCAATTATCGAGATGTCCTTGATATGTCACAAAACTACCTTCTCCCTAGTTCTTTTTAAATCATTTTCATGGACACAACAGAACATTTTCAACGCGTTTTGCGCACATTAAATCGCTGTAAAAAACCATTTTAGAGGTACTTTTCTGAAGCCTTTTGTCAAAATGAACTTTTGCATTACCATTTCCCTTGAATGAAAAAATTCATTAAAAATAGATTGAACATAAAAATATTTTCTTGATATGAAATTACCTTCTTAATCGGTTTCTGAGTAGTGCTTACTACACACAGACATATAATTGGAAATAGGTTTCCCAATTTTTGAAATGTTTTCCACAATGCATAATTTTGCAACTGCGGAGAAGCGGTGTATTGATAAATTCGTACTTTTATATATTGATTACACTGAGGCACCGAACAACACATCTTGCATCTGATGGTCATTATTACAAACTAAATAAGTCTTCTAACACAATAAATTTCACCAAATTCCTTTCTGTTCGTTAGCAGCGTGATGTAAGCGTCACACGCTGCAAACGCGAATGCTAATTGCGAACAAGAAGAACAAAATCGAAAACAAATCAGAATTCATCGTATTGTGACGTAAGCATGAGACGTTGTGGTGGGGCAAACAAAGAAAGGGCACAAAAGAACAAAAACAATACTTTCAATATCCTTCTAAGACCTCTTTGGGAAGTGCTCATTACGCCTCAAAAAAACATCCTCATGCCTACATTTCTAAAACATCCCAAAACATCCCAGGGATACCTCTCAGTAGGCAAACAAAGAAATGCCACAGAAGAACAAAAACAATACTTCAATATCCTTCAAAGACCTCTTTGGTCAGTGCATATTACGTCTCAAAATAACATCTTCATGCCAACATTTTCAAAACATCCCAAAACATCCCAGGGATGTTTGTGCTCGATGGGTTACCGTGATTATTTTTGTGGTATATGAGGGAGGTGGAAGGTAGAGGACATTGAGTCAGTCCTAAAGTCCAAGTCACTATTGTCTTACATTCTATCATCTTCTTCAAATTGATTGTTGATGGATATTATTGATATTCATGATCAACTTGATGATAACATATCAGATAAGTGAAATGGAAAACAATAGCTGTCGATTTTACTTTTATCTTTGACTAAAATCAGTTATAATTTCTAGTTTTTTATATTTTGATCTTCATAATAATATAATTATTGATTCAACCTCGAATTCAACAGAAAAATTCTTGCTCGTCTAAAATGTCACAAAATCTACTCTTTGGAAAAAAATATCTCAATATGATTTCTATTTGAAATAACAAGAGTGCCTGTTGAAAGTTTCTACTGTTTGGAAAAATATCCGTTAAATGTCAATTTCAACTCCTATGTCCGTTTTTCTCTAGCTGTTCTGGAAATAGACAAAACTGACAAAATCAAGCAATTTGGGACACTCTATACATAGTACCTCTGAGATTTTTATGAGTTCATTCATTATAAACTACTTACTCCTAATCATCATTATTATTGTCTACAGAAAAAAAAGTTGAATACTGTCTCTGTAGGTTAATGGAGGAGGTGGAATCTTTATTTTTCTAGATTATCTTTTTTTAGAAAATGTTTTTTATTCATTTTGCCAGAAAGAAAATATCAAACTTAGCTTTTAATAAAGTCAATACAGTCCATATAGTTACAATTTAATTACTTTATAGCAAATACATTCAAGTCAAACATTGATAAACAATCAATATTTCACAATGAAACAATTGTATATAAAACTCATGGTGATGCAAGAAGATTTAAATCAGACTGAAACAATACTTGGGCAGGACCGAGGTCAGGACTATTCAGAATTGAAATGTAACAACTAAGTACTTACTTTCATCTAAAGAAAAAGTAAGAATTTGTCTTCACTGAGTATTATAGTTTTTTAATGATTCATCAATATATATTCATGTATGGATCCCCATGATTCTAAAGCCAATCAATATAAAAAAAGCAGAAGAATATTTCTATTATGTACGTATCTGCTCCTGTTTTCAACACTGAAAATATAAAGAGTGCAATTATTACTCAAGCAAAACAGAAAAATGAAGAACAATCATTGAAAAATCATAATGACCGTTGGGTAATAACCATATGTACAAAGTTATTAAATGGATACACAACGCATAGATTAGTATGTTGTTAAACTACATTATTGTTTATCATCATTTTTGATTATTTTGTTGAAATCGAGATGGTTTGTGTATTGATAATAAAACCACTTTTCTCTAGATCAAATCTGCTATGGGAAAATGCCCTGTAGTCTTTGTACCCAGTCACAGAAGCTATGGAGACTTCATTTTGATGTCATATCTCAATTTCACCTATGATATAGAGATTCCTGCAATAGCAGCTGGAATGGGTCGGTATAATATTTTTTGTCAGCATCGATAATTACCACCAACATAAATTACTAACTAGACCGCTAATGCCATAAAAGATCAAAGCTAATTCATTTGCGAGATTGGTTTCATGGAGCATGCACATTTTAGGATCTGTCATATATCTTACTCACTCTTACTTATGTTGGATATAATCCGAATTCAACTGACAGTACTGAATCTGCTGATTTTTCATTCTGAATTCAAAAGTATTCACTGAAAGTGACCGATACTTGTGAGCGGACATACCATTCCAAATATTTCGACTCAACATTCTGCTGAAATTGCTGACTATTTATCAAAAGGTAGTGTGGCTTCAGTAAACTGTCATTATTTTAGAGGGGGAAGGAATTCCACATTCATTTCCGTTTTATCAATAATGAATTAATATATTCAGAAAATGACTATTATTAAAATAATTGCCGCTGAGAATAATATCTAGTTCAGATGAACGAGAAACTATACATAAGTGACAAGGACAACCCGATAACTGAAGCTTGGGCATCGCCCTAGCTTCTCAGGTAAGGCACTAGCCGTTTAACGACGAGTAAAAGATCTGTATAAACAGCACTAAAACCAAAGTAATCAATTTCCATAAGAAATTCAATAACTCGAAGCTGCACAGACCTTTGACCGTCAAAGGGGTTGAGGTGGCAGCCACGATCACCGTGAAATACCTTGAGCCGGACACCCGTATGAGTCTCAGGCCTAACACCAATTACCTCATACAAAAAACTCAAGGTAGGTGCAATAAAGAGATTGTTCCCGCTTCTATCAGGACCTCTCAACTTTCAGTGGAGAACAAGGTCCTAGTATATAAGCAGATCATTACGCCTGTGATGACGTATGCGTGCTCGGTGTTCTGCAGCATCCCACCTACTCATATGAATATGCTCTCCACGAGAGATGTGGTAATTTGACAAGAATTAGAGAATTCATATTCAAAACAGCCAGCAAGCTTTACAAATACCATCGCTGGAAGTGACCTTACCCGGAATATCACTGAAACAAGACGACATCATAACATCCACAAAAAATATGGATATATGTATCAACCGATGTTTTTGCAGAACCAGGAAAACTATAGTTGGGAGCCCCCCCCCCTCCCACCCGAAGCCTTGAAATACCAACGAGGCTTCGGAGAGGATTTAGACTTCACAATCTTTCAAGCAAGAAAATGAAATAATGCCAAGTTCACTCTAGGAGTGACGATCTGACATTGAACTCGGTCAGGGCCGAGCCAAACAAGGAGTTTTTTTTTTTAATTTTCCTCCAATACCGTGCAAAACTCACTCACCACTGATAGCGATTGATCAGCTCCTCCACCCCCCTGGGTATCCTCAGTGAGGCTACCTATATAAAGGGCTCAGCCCTGATAGATAGGCCTCTGTGACTAACACCTCACATATACACTCACATTCCTTGGCCAACACCAGCCGCACCACGCGGAAGACTATCCACATACAGTACTAGACAGTCTCTATATATTATGTATGTATGTATGTGTTTGCAATTATGTGTTGTAATGTAAAATATAAAGCAAACTAAATAACATTTGGCTCAACAGAACTGGCTACTAAATCCTGACTCTTCTATTGAAAAACTAGTGCATCCTAAAATTAAATAAATTGACCACATATATACCCTTTGTTAAGTATATCGAGAAATCCTATCAATAAATTAAGTTAAAACTATGACCCCTTCTGGCCAGTGAGATGAGACGCCACTTCCTTATGAGAAGAAAACCATAGAAAGATAATATATGGATGTACCCTTCACCGCGGCAGTAGAGGAAAGAAGATCCAAAGTGCATGGAAAAGCATATCCATGTCTTTGTTCAACCAATACAAAGTCATTTTGAGCCTTCTGTCACTGCTTGTGATAGTGTCCGTACTCTTATTACAGCAAAAGTGTCAAATACATACAGGGACTCTATTTAATACTAGCCCAGATAGCTAAAGCAGTGTCGAGCGCGGTTAGTACTTGTATGGGTGACCATTCGAGAATACGCCCGCACATCTGTAGCGAAATAGCATATCATAGCTACTTTGTTAATCTGTGGCTACAGCTACCATATTGATGAGCACAAGATATGATACGGATATGCCGTCCTTCGGAGGGGACGTTAAGCCGGCGGTCCCGAGGCCATGGATGTTGGACTGGTTAAAGATCCCTACCTGTGGTTGGAACACCAGAGGATTCGGCAAAATCTCCTGGTTGGGGTAGTGTGCTCTCCGGCGTCGGTAACTAGCCTCAGTAGCAGGAAAAGGCCGACGTTAAAGAAACAAACAAGGAAGAACTGACAAAGTTCACCAGCTGTACAACTGCTGCCGATTACTGATGAAAACCATGAAAACATGTTCCGAACTACAGCACTATGTTTGATTTTATATTTCGGAACACAGATTATCTGCGAAGTCAGTAGATTTGCTGACAGTAATGACCAGTTGAATTCGGAATATAGCCGTTACATAACACCGTGACATGACTCGATGTCATGACAGTTTGGGGTTCCTATACGCGCGTTCAGCAGGCGAATAATTTGGACGAGATTTTCGGGTTGCTGGGCATGACATATAGCGGTCTAGATAGTGTTTATGTCTGATCATTACCGGTCCCTATCTATTTTAGATTTTTATGGTATGTGGGGTATGGGAAGCCTGCTGAGAGAAACAGGGGCATTTTTTATGAGGAGATCATACAACAACGACAGTCTATATTGGGAGAGTTTCAGGGAATACGTGTCACAGATAGTCAGAAATGGAGACTTGCCACTCGAGTTTTTCATCGAAGGCACTAGAAGTAGGAGTAACAAGTCTCTATCGCCAAAATTTGGTAATGATTTAAATATATGAGTTTATATTTTTCAAAATATAACATATCTCATTCATTTCTATAGATGAAAACTTGAAAGAGTTTGATTTCATTACAGGCACTTTATTGAGTATTTGATCTGATGATCGCGGATCCGAAACTAGTTAAGTACACAATGATTGATTTCTATATAATTTTGTGGTCGGCCTACTTTATTGTTTTGCGTTTAATGTGTTTCTTCAGATTGTTAGTTTTTCCTGTATCAGCTCTAAAACATACACATGTTTCCTGGGCTATAATCTGAATATTAATTCGGGAATATTTCAATATTGAGTTGAATATACATGTTAATTATGCCTCTGTCATCAATATTAATACATACCGCATTATTACTGTTGTTAATATTACCGCCATCAAACTAAGTTGAAAATAATCCAAGGTCGATTTTGAATTACTGAAGAAGTGTACAGGACCAATCAGAACATTCAGAATAAATAAGGTGGTTGAACCAGATTTTATCTTTGGGCTTGAATCAAAGGTCCTTGATTGTTTATCGAATCGTTATAATATTATTTTTTATCTGTTGAAATAAATGAGATTTGATATGCTATTGAAACCTAATATAGGCACCGTGACCTCTAAAAATGATGGTGCCATGTGAAAAACATTTTTTGTCAATGCATTTCTTATTGAGGTATCAGAAAATTTTATTGTTAACTATTCTACTCTTGTTCTTGAGAACCAACCAGAATCCAACATTTTCACGGTTTCTCCTGTGTTACACGCTCTCTACTGTGGTTACACCGATATTTTTTGTTTACTAAAAATTATCGGACTTGCTCTACCAATACAGAAGCCGAATTGACCCACATGTGACCAATCAACCTCGTTTTTCAGTGATAAAACTTGACGTTTCTAGCGTCAGTTATAATTAGTATATTCAATTTTGACGGCACGGATTTCTGTATTATCATTCATTGTATGATTCAATCATGTAATAGTCATAGGAATACAACTCATGATACTATTTTTCCTAGAAATATCCGTCGATTGATATACTCCAGCTTGCTGCTTTAATGGGCGTGTACACCTTAGTAGAACTTTCAACTCAAACCATGTTTATAATGATCCTTTTATACATAAATAATGATTGACGGCATAATTCGATCGAAAAATTAACTGGAATGTTTTATTTTTGGACATAAATAATAGTACCTTCTGAAAACGGACCCTCTTATGACGTAGTAACCTCATCTCGCCATAGTTAAAAGAAAATACCAAACGCCCGACGGAGACTGAGGCAACTGATATATTAATTCTTTCAACTGTAATCTCGCGCTAATTCAGTCTGTCAGAAATCATCTCTGTCTGGAATAGTCATGTTTCAGTATTAGGGTTTTGACGTCACACCATCGCCTCGTTTTCAGAGGTCCGAAAAATCGGGTATTTCTATAATTTTTTACAAAACGTAGGGAGCTCACAGCAAGAAACGGTTTGCGGTGGTGAGCTAGTTTGGGTGAGTACTATCGAATTATGAAATTTTTTTTTTTTGTGCTATAATCCCATTTCGCTCATGACGTTCCAAAACTTCTCGCCTACGGTTCGAAAGTTTTAATAAACGTTATTTGCGAAATTATTAATCATCAAGCTGTCTTAACAATCGCCGAATATTTCCAGCAAAATAGTATATGGTGTTCAAAATTGTGAACTTCAGGATTTTTTTGTGTCGATACTATTCATTATTCGTCAGAACGACTCCCATGTCCCCATCTTAACTTTTGATTCACTATACTGATATTTAATTTAGACGAATACAGAGTAGTTCAAAATTCAGAATTATGAACCACCCTGTATTCGTTCGAATTAAAAACCGGGTGACCAGTTATATTCTGACCCATTTCAACTGCTCATATCTCCGAAACTATTCAAATTATCGTTGTGCGGTTTGGACTTCTCTATTTTGATATCCTTCAAGTTTTTTTAATGGTTCACCTTCTCACCTGAACTTCCGGTTCTACCGGAAACAAACAAACCATTATTCAGGTGTAGGGCAACTTTGATAACATTGCATAATCTCATTAAACCATTCCACAAGCAGTAGTTGTTTCAAAGAGTTATAACTCTAATAGTTTTCTAGGAGAACATAACTTGTAATACATTGTTAGATAGAGAAAATACCAGTCTTTCTGAATGTGCAAAAATATACAGGGTGATTCAATGAAATAAAAAAGTTGCCCTATATACCTGGATTATTGCTTGTTTGTTTCCGGTAGAACCGGAAGTTCAAGTGAGAAGATGAACACGTCAAAAAAACTTGAAAAACATCAAAATAGACTAGTCCAAACCGCAGAACGATAACTTGAATAGTTTCAGAGATATGAGCATTTGAAATGGGTCAGAATATAACTGGTCACCCGGTATCAGTAGATAGTAAGGGACATGAAAGCCGTTTTGACCGATAATGAATAGTTTCGATACCTTGATGAAAGCAGCTCTTCAGGGAGAATATAAAAATGCAATGAAATACAAGGAGCACTATTTAAAAATCGAGAGTTGATGCCCGTTACGCTTCAAGATTTCAACTTTGGAATATGATAATTGCAGAAAAATGTGTCTCCCGCCAAATTGAAATCGACCTGTCCGAGCGATTTTCAATTTTTTAACGACATCGGAGATTAGGGGGTTGACAATAAGTTTTAGCTGGGACTCTCCTCGAGATTTTTGAGAAAATTAATAGGGGTTTTTTGGGGGTGCCCATTCTAAATCTGATGAAAAAAGTTAACTTGAATAAGCCCTAATATCCTTTCACCAAAAAGCAACATCGCACGCCAATGGTAAATGAAAATATTCAGTATGCCAAATGCTTCATTTTTGTAACATACAATCACCACCAAAATGTTGAGAAAATCGCATCTTCAATAACTGAGATATTAGGGTGTATTCATGAAAAGCGGGGACACACTGTTTAGAAAATATTAAAACATGAAATATGATGAAAGTGGCGTTCAATAATATTTTCCACAAATATCGATAAGGTGTAATAACCCATTATTGCAGCGTCACCTGAATTATTATTTCGAAAATATTCATATCAAAATAAGCTTTAATTATTGTTAACAAAGCCACGAAGTGTTATTGAAATTAGGAAAAATACTTTTGTGTAATCAATATGATGTAAACATTGACACCCTCTTTCTGGAAAATGAAACAAGTTTGGACAGACATTTTTTTCATAAATGAATCACCCCCTAAAAACTTTGACACTTCTTTAGCCACATCCTGTATGGTCATATAACCGAAGATCTACTGGAGATCTACTTGCCTACGTCACCCATTTATGGCAATCTTCAATAGAAAAACACGGGGAATCTCTAGCTGTCGCGTTGGACATATCGAAAGCATTCGACCGTGTTTGGCACGAAGGACTCCTCCACAAACTACCATCATACGGCTTACCACCTCAGCTATGCCATCTCTTATCGAGTTTTCTTTCAGGCAGATCGCTTCACGTCGTGGTTGACGGTGTATCGTCTGATACCATTGGCATCAATTCCGGCGTTCCACAAGGATCAATTTTGGCACCAACATTATTCCTGCTTTATATCAATGATCTGTTGGGAGTAACAACTTGCCCCATCCACAGCTTTGCAGATAATAGTACCCTCCATACTGAGTTCTCTTCCAGAATTCCCATTTCTTCCCAGGAAACGAAAAACTCACGGCGCAGGCAGGTCAATGCTGTCAATGAAGATCTTGCTGAAATCACAGCCTGGGGAACAAACAACCTAGTTGAATTCAACGCCACCAAAACTCAAGCCTGCATTTTTTCTAGAAAGGCGGAACTCAGTATGCCCGATATTGTATGTCTGGCTCCACCATCCCCACCAAGCCCACCATATCTATGCTCGGTATTTCCATATCAGCAACACTCTTTCATGGGATAATCATGTCAGATCCATCGCAAAAGCTACTTCACAAAAACTCGGATTCTTGTTCCGTGCGAAAAGCTACTTTACACCTCAACAGCTTCTCATGATCTACAAAGCGCAGATAAGGCCTGTTCTAGAATACTGTTCCCACATATGGGGTTCAGCACCAAAACATACGCTGATGCTTTTAGATTCCATCCAGAGAAGAGCCATTCGCCTGGTGGGTGACGCCACACTCACTCACTCTTTGACATCATTGGAACACCGTAGAAAGGTCGGCGACCTTTCACTTTTCTATCGATACTTCCACGGGAAATGTTCTTCGGAAATCTCTGCTATCATCCCTTCAATAGCAATACCAATCAGACGAACTAGACAAGCCCAGTCAGCACATCCTTTCGTTGTCAACCTCGAAAGATGTCGAACAGCACTTTATCAAGACTCCTTCATCCATAGAACGGCTAGGCTCTGGAATTCATTGCCTGTGGAAGTATTCCCAACAACATATAATCTCCAAAAGTTCAAAAAAAACAATACCTACCTCCTGTCCCTATCCTCCCTAGGAACGCACGATGTTCTTTGAACATTATAGGGATTCCCTTTCGTGCGCTCCAAGCGATAAAAAAAATTGAAAAAATACATGAGGAATAAATGGTTATAAGAAATTTTTTCATATGGAGACGCATACTTTCGAGGGTCACTGTATGTAGAGAAATAGAGAGCACCCGCGGTATACTCATATTAACGAAGTACCGAGTGAACAACTAAGAACGGCTGTCATCAATCCTTTTTCCAACTTTGATGGTCAATCAATATCTTCCGTTTGCGAGAAGCTATGATGTTGCAGTTTTCGTTGGTCTATTGAGATTTAGTTTCTCTATTTGATCGTATATATGCATATACATTACATTTTTAATTCACGATATCTATTGATACTCCAGATCACGCCAATTTGTTCACCTCTGGTACTATCATGTGTTTTTTTTTCAAGGTCTCCTGAACATGATTCTCAAGTCATTGTTCCTAGCACAAGTACCTGATATTTTATTCGTTCCCATTGGGATAAGCTACGACAGAATACTGGAAGAGAGTTTGTTTGCATATGAGTTACTGGGTGTTCCGAAACCGAAAGAGACCACTTCCGTTAGTACTTCGATCGACTACGATCAACAGCAACTGATAATCGTTTTTTCTTTCAGGGTCTGTTCAAGTCACTGAAACTCATTAAAGAAAAATACGGAGACATCTACATCCACCTGGACGAACCCATATCTGCAAAACGATTTTTCGGAGACAAGCTCGATAGGAGCGTGCACAGTTTGGGCTCCGTTCATAACCAAGAAATAACAGAAGATGAAAAAAAATTGCTGCCCCCCCTTGCAGATGAGATTCTGCATAGGCAACAGCGCAGCATTATACTGATGACTTTCAATCTGATGGCACTCGTTCTTAATGATAATTTCGCCGGCCAAAGGCCTCTGCTGTCAATGGCACAGTTGTGTGATGAGGTGGACTGGATCAAATCGATCTTGGCTCATTTGGGCGCACCGGTTGCCACCAAAGAAACCGAAAAAGACGTGACAAGTAGCTTTTTGGTGCACAATAATTTGGTGGGGCTCAATATGAAGCATAAGGTCTGTTTGATTTCAGATAAAGTTACATTGGATGGTTTGAACCCTGTGAAATTGAAGGGGCATGCCTTGTCTGATGCCACCATGTCCTATTCTGTGCCATTTGTAATGCTACAAATTTATGTCAATCCAGCTCTGCAATACTTGGTTGATATGGCTGTGATTTGTATTATTTTGAGTAAAGAAGACTGTTTGAATGAAGGTGAATCAACATTTTATTAATGTGGTCAGAACTAACTTTTTCTTTATAATTTTTTATTTTTCAACATATATTGAAAATATGGTAGAAAACAAAATTAACTGAAAATATTCAATCTGTCCCTTTGATGAAGAAGCTATGGAAAATGTACTCTGGTATATATTTTCCCCCCTTCAGAGAGACATTGTTTGAGTTTTCGTAATGAGTACCATGAAATAGTAGGAGTTTTTGAAAATTATAGAAAACACCTCCAAAATCGATGCTTCCTTATCATTTAATTATTTCTTTGGTCATAAAATTCCATGAAAAATTTGATTATCATATACTATATAAATATTTTTTCAGATGAATTATTTGAAAAATTCCATTCAGTAAGATCCATATTTTCCAAGGAATTTGTGACTTACTCTGAAGAAGGAACTTCTGAATTTAGAAAAGCACTGGATCATGCTCTATGGTTTGATTTGATTAGAAGTGGGCATAACATGGACAATTACCAACTTGGAGAAAATCTCAAGTTTCAAGAGTTTTTGCTCAATGTTATCAAACCTTTTTCAATATCTTACTCAGTAATATTCAATATTTTACAGGTAAAATAGTGAGGGTCATTTTTGCAGGGAATCTTATTTTTCAATTTTGTTACAGAAACTTCCTCCAATTATTGATGAAAAATCAATTTTACAGAATGCTCAAAGAATATTGGAAGTTACTATCAATGAGAGCGAAGCATTTGTACATCCATATTGTTTGAATTTAGATTCTTTGACAATATGCCTGAGCAGTTTTTGTAATTTGGGTGCATTGAAAAGGATCAGGAGGTAAATGAGTATTACCTTTTTATCATCATGTTCTGATATTTTGTTTTCAGAAATGACAAAAACATGTATGAAATAAATTCAGAAAAACTTAAAGAAAGCAGTGATGTAATGGGTGAGTATAACATCAATAATTTCTATTCAAATAATAAATCATATTTTCTCCAGGTGCTTACTTCCCAAAATATTCAATAGAAGAGAATTCTTTAGAAGTCATGCCAATTCAAAATAAATTGTAACCATATATAAGACTATTATTGTGCTATATTTTTTTGTATTTTTTATATGTATATTTACTTTTGTTGTTGTGTTGTTAGGAGTATCTCAGTTGTTACCAAAAGTAGAATAAAATCTACTCAAATTCAAATGCTGTTTCTTGATGACAATCACTGCCTTTGATATAACCAAAATACCCAATGTTTTCCAGAGTTATTGATAAAAAAACAACTGGTTGAAGTGTAGAGAAAAATCTATTGTTTTGTTTGAGTTCTCCATATAAGTTTTGCAATTTTTGAATGATTTCACATCATGAAGTTTCTAAAGGAAATTTCTTTGAGATAATGGATACACAATTAAAATAGCTATATAAGATAGACACATCATAGGACTACTGACTGCAAATAGTGGAAATGATTACTCAGTGATGATGTTCAGCTGCTTCCTTCCTACGAATTTCAGCCCACTTTGCTACATTTTCGGGTGAGTTGGCCAAGTTGCTAATGGACTTGAACACGGGAATGCAAAAAAGGGCTGCGATGGCATAGTACTTCCACATCCACTGGTTCGTGAAGTAGTGTTTGTACGGGAACTGAGCTACCTTAGCAGAAAAGGTGTATGGGTATTTCATGGGCCTGGCGACTTTCTCAGCAGAATCGGCCATTTTGACAAATTAGCTCCTGCACAGATTAAAATAATCAACACATAAATGAATTAGAGATCAACAAAATTACCTTTCAATACTCGAAAAAGCCAACAAGATGAATATACGGAATCACAGATAGAAGGTAGATTACATAAGTCACATAAGTGATCAAATCAGTGAATATTTGAAGAAAGTGAAGATAACCCCAAACCACAGTGACATCTGTCACTTATATATGTCGTTCGTATGTCAACTTGTGTCACTCGGATTTGATGAGAGAGTCGCGCAAGTAATGATAGCTGCTTGAAAGGCTATCCGAGATCTAGAGCGATGCCCAAAGTGTAGTGCAGATACTTGTTAGGTTAGGAGTATGTTTTCGGAGCACAAACTACAATCTTCGTTTTGTATATCATTAAATCATTGGTCAACGACTCTAATCCTGAGATGGATTATACCTCTGATACTGATATAAAACATATTTCATTGATTGATCCTCGTCAGAAGAACTTGTAATCGATTCACCATCTAAATTCAAAAACT
>OU896707.1:69370844-69591453 GCA_918026855.4 Phaedon cochleariae | reverse complement strand
TTTGTTCACATTATCATTATCAATTTCGTGTTTTTCAGAAGAAATACTTAGGCAACATAAAACATTTACGAAAAAAAAAAAACCATCGCAAGTGCTAAATTACCCAATTAATCATGATTCGAATAAATGGGCATTGTAGACATCACCACCAATTTTATTATTTCAAATTGCACCCATTTTACTACAATAATCGGAATCCTGATGAGTTCAGTAAATCAGATTCAGAAGGCCAAATAAACCAGGTTTGTATTCAAAATAAGAAAGTGTAGTTGAAGGCCTGAAAATATTTCAGGTAGATGGAAAATGATCGATTAAAACAGCTACACGACAATTTCAAATATTTCATAGGAATTCCATTGATGCAATAGTGAATTCATGAAGATTACGTCAGCTCATTTCATTTTTTAAACATTAGTAAGCTCATTGGAGAGAATTGCTGTTCAAAAATTCTTCTTCGTTTCCATATTTTGGCGAAGGAGCAATTCTCAATAATAATTATTATAAAAATGAGGACTCTTTCGCCAAAATATGAAAATGAACTCCACCAGGGTGTTCCTTAAAGCATAGATTAACGACTCCCCTAAAGACATGCTTATATTTAAGGATGTGAATCTTAGAATCATTCAAATAAAAAAAAAATCCTATGAACGCATGTTCTAAAAATCTTAACTTTTGAGATATCTTAATGGAAAAATAGCTTCAAGGCATCAAGGTGCATTTCTTGATATACAAACATTTTCATTTTCTCTACAAGTGGCGCTTAGGGGAATTTTCTTGGGTACCTTTATTTCACCTGAATTTCACGGAATACTATACAAAAAAGATCCACTAGTTGATACTCGATAGATGTAAACGCTAAGCATTCAGGTCATACATTACTGACAAACCACAGTATGAAACGATTTTGAAATTTTTGCACCGTTTCAGTCACAGACAGATTGCATTTTGACATCACGAAAAGCTATACAGGGTGGACAAAAAATAATCTATGCATATTTTCAACTTTGATACCCGTATCTTGAAAGTTAGGACGTTTACGATATACGTTCATATAAAGTTTTATTTTTGGAATGGGTCCAAGAATCGCAAGAATACTAGCATTTCATTGAGGAGCAGCCTGTATATTTGCTCTATACGCTCTTTCAAGTGAAGTTATAGAAGATTATGGTTCACTAAAGTGATCATACCCGATAATTCCATGAAAAATATGAAAAACATTCCAATAAGTATATGTGAATGATATTACCATTTCGAAAATAGACAGTTTCACTAATTTTCAGTTTCAAAAGGTTCCTGCTTGAATCAGTAGAAACTACTAAATAGTACTCAGAGTCCTCTCCACGACATGTAAGTGAGATGCAAAGATCAAATTAGTTGGTACATGTTTCTGACATAATATGTCTATCCTCAGTCTAATCAAATTACTACATCTTTGTCAGGTTAGTAATTAATATACTGAATAGGGTTTCATTTTTGTTGTGAAGGGGAGATACCCAAACAAATATTAGTGTGATATACTGAATTATAAAAAGTCAGTCCTATCGCTCAAAACAGAGCGAGGCATCATTTCGTTCGGCAGCGGTTTTCTTCAGAAACTAAACTAATTTCATAGCAAGTGGGGGGGAAAAAGAGGTTATGAGTATTTCCACTTTGAATCGTCACATGCGGGTATCCCTCATGGAAATAGGATCCCGCTTAGTAAGAAGCTTCCTCACTTTTCGCGTCTCTATATGGAAAAATTCAATTCACATCCAATTTCTGGATTTACGCTTCCACAATAGACTGGAATGATTCAATTTCGATGTGTAAAAAGGTTCGCTCCACAAGTTGCTCCATCTAAGACGTAATAGTCTGTGATTCTTACAATTTTGTGAATTCTGGAGTAATAAAAAACAGAAAGAGGGTATATTTATAGTAGAGTCACTGGATGGTAAATACTATCCAGTGATTCTAATTTATAGGTTCTCTTGGAAAAAATAATGAAAACCAATATCTAGAGTGAAAATATGTATAGGTAATAGATATTTGAAATCCGTGTTTATAGCTATTGGGCTGTCCAAAAATTGGGACTTTTGTTTTCGGATTATAACTTTTATTCGCGAGATTCACGAAGTGGGCGACATCTAGGTTACATAACGAACTTCAAACTGGGGGAAAACAAACTGTTGTCTATGGATAAAGTGCATAGACTACATTGCATTCAGCTTGCTGTAGCTGTAGTTAAACTTGTGAATGACATAAATTGTTGGCACTGTTGGTAGTGATGATGGTTGAGTTGGTTAATTTTTTTACATTATTACATTTTTGTTAGTTTAGTGAACAGTGAACGGGTGAAGAATTGGAGATAGTTCAAACAATTCAAACTAATTATGAAGAGCAAATCAATTGACATATAAAAGAACAGCTACAACATGTTTACAATACCCAGATTGTCCTGCTTTGCATAAACAAATACAAGTCTATTGTTCTACAGGAGTTCCTCTGGATCTCAACTTCAATTTAACTTCATATGAGGAAGATTTCATCGCCGAAGTTTGTAGACAAAGTGCAAAAATGTGCCTTTTGTTTAAGTCTTCTGCCTCACACAAAATCACATGATCAGCACAGGCATTATCAGCGTTTTCGATCGAATATTGACAATTATTGTCAGGAAATTCACAAACTTATCACTCTTATCAGTACACAGTACACAAGCTAATGGCACTAATGGGATTGAGTGAGGATTGAGTTTGTTTTCCCCCAGTTTTGACGTGGCTTTGACATGGAACGATGAAAACCCCTGGTAACATTGATTCCCGCGAATATTTGTGAATCGATTTCATTGATTTTGCTTCTTACTTTATATTTTTATGATTTTTTCAAGAGATAAGATGGTGAACACACCTAACCTTTTTTTAATTTGAGATTTTAAAAATGTTATAATTTTTTCTAAACATAATTAGAGGTCAGACATGCGAAACCGTCGGAAAATAGCTGTTGGACAAGATAGATACTGGTATAATTTCACACATTGAATCATATTTTCCGGGTATTTTCATTTTCTTTCATAAGTTTTCATAATCTTGTTACCGTATGACAAAAATATTCTTATTCGGGATAATCAACACTGTGTTATAGAAGGGTTATAGTATAAATATTCCAAATTTTCCTCACACTTTCACTTCAGTTTGAAAAGAACTATGAATTTTATGAAAAACGAACAATTGGCAAAAAATGTTTCCATTAGGAAATCAATACTTCGTAACCCATAAATTTTACGATTAAAAGTGAGACTTACATTTTCAATGCTGCAGCTCAGATCTTCATCAGGTCTGGATTAAGTTATTAAATTTTTTGTGGAGGATAATGATCACCCTGTAGATCTTTTTCGAATCAGTGGATGGGGTATCTGTGAAAATATGATGGCCATCGCCATAGATAATCTTATGATTCCAATTCACAGTATTATCTATTCGATTTTTTTATAGTTAATTTGGTCACTTATTTTCTGTACAGTACCTATAGCTTTCGAAAACTAATTGTGAATGAGTCTTTATTTTCTGTTCGACTATCTTGAATTATTTGAATCGATGACCATCAACATCTGAACAAATATCCCTCCACAAATTCTAAAAAGAACTACAGGGTGATTATTACCCTCCACAAAAAATGAAATGACGAAATACAGGCCTGGAAATGTAAGAACATTTTGATCTCCATTGGGTTAAAGCATTGAAAATGTGAGTCTCACTTTTATCTGTGAAATCTATGCGTTGCGAATTAGTTATTTTCGAATGAATTTTGTTGTCAAACTTTCGTTTTTGCTTGAAATTTATCGTATTTTGAAAAAATTCAGTGAATGTGTGACGAGAATTCTGAATATTTTATTCCTGATGCTCGTTTGTGTGGTTTGATGATTCTCTGTCACAGTTTGAAAAAAACATATACAGGATGAACTTTTTGATAACAACGGAACTATCAAAATTTTACAAAAACCGTCCTGAATTTTTCCGATTCTGGGAATGTCAGTCGATTAGGGTTTAGTAGAAAAATATACCATTTTTTTACGTGAAAGATATTTAAAAATTCTCACCAGTGGCGTCCGTACGGGGTTTGAACTGACAATTTTTGAAGAAAAAAATAGTACGCCACTGATTTTTCTGAGAACCAGATTTTTTTTCTCAATTCTAATTAATTTTGGAGCAAATTTGGTTCTTAGACTTACTATCATACAAACGTACCGTTTTCACGTAAAAAAAATAAAAACCAAAGAATTTTGTTCCCTCAGTTCTTGGATATTGTTTTTGGTAATTCATTAGACACCCACTATAAGTGGAAACACATTTTGTTTTGGGACGAAAATCAAACTTTTACTTTCACCAGTGATGTCCTCGTAGACCTGATATTGAATGTTTTGTTTAAGAAAAAGCTGTACGCTTCTGATTTCAACACCCTGTACCTCAAAAACTAAGAGGTTCAGGACATATTATGTTGATATGAACTTCTCTCCTCAAAATCATTCAAGGATCATCGCCCTCTAGGATCAGCATTCAATTATGAAACACCTTGTATATTGGTAATGAAGAGTAGAAGACCCATTCTGATGATCATTAGACATTCCCTTCAAGATCCTCTATTTGTGGTAGGAGTATGTACAGTTCCTCATGACACACCCTATATATTTGAATGAAAACGAGAATACAGAATTTTCAAAAAGAGTCCAAGTTTAGAGTGGTCGGTTCAATGAGTTTGAGTTGACAACTGTGTGTCACATATGAAATTTGGTAACTAGTATAAAATGAATACTGATACTCCTTCACTTACTCCTAATATCTTCACTCAAACTTCAGGCGAAACTGGTGAAAGGTCGAATACTTCCCGAACTTCCAAAGTTCCCATCCCGCACCCAATAACGCGAAAAATATTCCTGGTACAATTTGAGCAATGCCGGTATATTATAATGGTGTGCTAAATGCTTTGCCAATTAGCGCGAGCTTTGAGTCATTAGGAGTGCTGAACTCCACGCACTAGCGAACTGGAATTTCATAATCATTTTGATATTAAAACAGCTGACAAATTCATCGACGCCTTTATGAGGTCCGAATACGTCGAACGTTGTTGATTGGCGTCGTGACAATTTGTTGACAGGTATTGGCTCATAATATAGATATATACATAGATAGGTGTCCGGTGTCATTTTGATCGGACTTCGATTCTATTTGATGCACGAGCGGAGAGTAGGACTCTCTTCCCTACTGTGATTGATGACAAAAGGTATGATACTAGCGATGTAATTAAATGAAAAGCACGTGTTTATTTCTTTGTTATTCATTGACAATGAGTATCGATTGTCAATCATTCAACGTGCGATTCTGAGCAATACAGATTGTCCCGCACACATATCGTTCTGGTTAGCACAGAATTGATCTGGTTTTTCATGTGGCAAAGATGTCGATGGTTGAGCTAATTCAGTTGCAGGTTTTTCCAAGTGTGAAAGTTTATTGTGTCTACCCCTACACCCATTCTCATTGCATCTAATTTTCTGGTTGAAGCATTTTGTAGATATATGACAAACTTTTAGGCAAATAAAACAGAGTTTTCATTCCAAAACAGCAGCTCTTCTTTAAGTAGTTGTTTTTTCAAGAAAATCTCCGCATTTAGTTCGTTCTTCGTAGACTTCTTCTTAGCGATCAACACATTTCCTTTCTTGGAGCAGGGTTTCTGGAACGGATTCAAAATTAAAGCGACAGAGTTAACTTCCTCCTCAAACCACTCAACGAAATCTTCAAGTGGAGTATAATATCGATGTTCTTCCTTCTCGAGTCGATACTTGACTTTCGCCCAGTTGTACTTCTGAATTTGCGGCAACTCTTCAACCAACGAAGACAGTAGCTCTGGATTGACCAGATAATTATAGCAACCAACGGTTTACATTGTTGTTACCATATTAGATACGGCATTCAAGGAGGACATGCTACTTCCCAGTTTGTCTTCTTCAATTGGGCTAAGCTTCTTTACCTTGTCCATAAGCGAGAAGATTCAGGACGACCAAAATTCATTTCGAGATGCTTGACTATCCTAGGAACATTAGCTGCAGAAGTAAGTGAGGCTTTAACAGTTTCCCTTGCCCTACCCTTCAAGGCTGTGTCCAATCGAAGTAAGTTTTCGTCTTGTTTTCGTCGTCACTGAGTTTGTATGATTTCGTTGTACGTTCATATTCACTGATGAATATTGGCCATTCACATGATTCTCCGTTTGTTTGTGACGATATAGCAATGCATTGGTAGCAGCCGAATTCTCCACATACTGCTTAGCTATATCTGCAAGACTATCGTTTGCTTTGCAGTTGTTGTTCCTCACAGAATTGGAATTTCTCTTTGCCGAAAGAGAGTTTGGTTGATATTAATACTCCAATTGTATAATGGATTCTGCAGCAGTACACTTTCTTGCATTATCAATCCACATACCAAGACGAATATCACCATTGTATAGCCTCTCTCCATCGGAATATTCGTAGATTATATCCTTACGGATTCTGTGTCTATGATTTTCTTCATGATTTCCATCTTCTTCCTCAAGTTCTCACGCTTTTTCTCAATTGTTCTCAATCTGTCTTCAGCTTCTTTTTGATCCAGCTTTTCCTGCTCCTCTATAATATTGCTAATTCTAGATTCAATTTCGACGCTTTCGAAATCCTAGAAATGACAGACTTTTCTTGGATCTGCTGACTTCTGTCATCAGAATTGCTGTATCCATTCCGAGAATGGGTTTGTGATTTAGGTTTCACCTGAAGCGCATCTTCAGAGGCCGCACCATCACAGAAACGGTTTCAGGCACCCTAGTTCTACTAGTTGAAACAGGGCCTATAGAGTAGGCCCTGGTTGAAACCGCATTCGTAATTTCACTTGCAGCATATCTTCGAGGTGGTATACTCCTTTTGTGCACCTCATACTCCTACGCAACATTGTAGCTCCATCCATATCAGTGTTTGCAGTACTTCTGATATCCATAACGCTGATTTAAGTAGCTCGAAGGACCATATTATGTAACTTTCGGAGATTCAAAGCACAAATAAACCTCTCGAAAGTTGATCTTTATTCAGATTATATAAAAATACGACTGACAAATTTTGTCAGATCAATATATTCAACTTTTTTATACATAGTGAAACAAAACACAAAAACAAAATATAAAGTGAGATTCAACAGACCCCCAGATATGCCAATGAAGGCTAAATGACGAGTTATCGTCAGGCAGTTTAGATATTCAGCCGTCATTGAGAAATGCAATAATAGTAGATTGTTTTATTAGGATCAAAAGTGACACTTTGTTTGACAAGCGGATTTTGCAATTGCGAGGCGGAGCGTTTAGCGAAGCCGAGCGAAAGCAAAATTTGCGAGTCGAACAAAGTCACTTTTGATCCGAATGAAACATGCTATTTTTTCTGCAACCGAAACAATTACCTAACTCAAATAAACATGTGAAGTAACCACCAATACCTTGCCATTTGTATGCATTGCAAAAAATATTGACAAATAATCCATGTGGTGAGAATATTCTACCTGCATTAACAGCAGGTTAGGTTTTCTAGGATGTTCGAATTGTAGATTCAATATAAATACAACCACAGAGTGACATATTTGTGTATGGACCAGGTGCTCTAATGTCAAAAACCGCGCCAGTGCCAGCTATAGGAACAAGACGTTGAAAATGTTAGGTTAGTGAGCATATCAACAATGATAATAGTGATTATTTATTCCTCTCCATACTACACTGTGTTTGACTCGATAATCAAATGAAGCTAAACAATATCGTTGTTTGAGACAAAAAAACTATTGCTTGCCGTGATTATTCAAAAACAAGTTATCCATCCCGAGAATAACGAATGAAATACAGATCAAGCAAGTATTTGAATCTTGAAGGCTTCCCTGATCAAAACAAAAATACTTAACTGAGATGTTTATAATTCCAATACTGAACTATAATAAGGTGTATTTATATCTCCAGCATGGGTATGAAATGCCAAATCTGCTGGAATCTGAAACAAATCAGGTATGCGTCTCAACCCAAATAACCAACCGTCACAATGTTGTTTATTCTTGATGACGTTCTGTAGATCCTTTTTAGTTCCTAGGAGCTAAAGTTCAACTTTAGCTCCTAGGAACTAAAATTTAACTTTAGCTCCTAGGAACTAAATATGTTGCCTAGCAACATACCTATTTTTGTGTCAGTAATAGAAACGTCAATTTAAGAGCTAATTTTGGTATCAAAATGGACGACTTTTGTGTCGGTTGCAGAAAAAAACAATGTTTGTTTGCTTGAAATATCCAGTCTGCAGCACTTTAGTACAGTACCGCAAATTGTTGTCACCGGTAAATCCCTTTGCGTATAACTCATACACCAAATGAAAGTAATGTATGGACAGAATTTTCCATTTTTCCTCTCTCATGATGCAAACATGTTAGCGCTATTGGGACTAGTAGTCGTGTCGTCGTATATCTGCCACGAAAATCCTCAGGTAAATGCAGCTCACGATATGCATATTTGATACGATTTTAATGTGTCTAGAGTCGTAAGCCTCTTATGGGGCATATTACTGCTGCACTCATTCTATGAATAAATAATATGAAATATCTATCAGGTCCCAAAGCCGATCAGATCGCTCCTTTGATGTGTATGTTCGCGCGTGTATATTTTGAAATTTTTATTTCGGGCTTTGCTTCCGCTGGGATTGTTCTGGATTTTTGCTGATATTCAATTCAATTTGATTGTCATCGATGCTAGCAATATGGAAATCACAAGATGGGTTGGTACCACAGAACTATATATTATCATATTTTGAATCTCTAAATGAAATTTGATAAGATTTCATTCTGAAATTCGAAGTGTGATAGATTTCCAGAGAAATATTGTTCATATCAAGAAGAATGGATAAGCCTTCATCCGCAGTTTAAGAATAATACGTAGTTTTTCTATTATAACACCTCATAATATATCAAGGAAGACGGCAATAGTATATTGCTTAACGAGCACGGAATGATAGTGATTTCCTACGAGAATGAAGTCGAATCATTCGAGTTATACAAGTTATACCTTATAATTTTTCTACGGCTATAATAGATAGCAAAGGTATTTTTGATTTCTTCGTCTTGTAGCCATCTGATTTCCTGTTGAGTAATTCTCATATACTAGACAGAGCTGTCATTGCTACACATTTCACATTCCATGAGCGATGAGATTTTTATGAAATATAATAACACAATGTAGTCATTGTGATATCAGATACGGAAATGATATTGATGACATACAAAGTACCTCATTGACGTATCGAACACAGTAAAAAAAGAGCAATTTTGTGTTATAGCCGTAGAAAATAGTATATTGTTTAACGAGCACGGAATGATAGTGATTTTCCAGTTTTCCACGAGAATGAAGTTTGCAGTATGAGTCGTAGGCGAATGCTGCAATCACTTCTTCGTCATGTAGCCATCTGATTTCCTTTCAAGTTATGCTCATCTATCATACAGAGCTGTCATTTCTTGAAATTTGACTATTTTGTGATATAGCCGTAGAAAAACAGATGTATCGAATGATGAGATATTCTTGGAAAATCTGTTAGATAATATATAGGATGTTCTTTAGAAATCCATACATAATTTCCTATGCTTTCTGTAAATCAATACAGATAGTGGGAATGTATATCTATTGATTAGGATGATTATGAATAAAAATGGTAAGAAATTAAAGCCTAAGAGGAGTAGGGTCAAATTTACCCAAATACCCCCCTGGTTTGTACGCCCCTGGTTAAAGGTGACAAAATCCGGAAGGCTAAAATTGATGAACCTACGAACTAGATTTCATGTCCCAAAATTGGTTGCGATAGCTGCAGTAGTACCGAAGCTATAAAACGAAAAGTAGTTTTTGAAGGTCATCTTCGAATGGCCCTAGCTCCCTGAAGAAGCGTTTCCGGACCCATGTTCACATGAACTTTTATTCTTATTTTCGTGTGTTTTATCTACCCTAGAAGTTTGTAACATGATCACCGGAACACCCTGTATATGAGTGTTTGGTATTTATGTCCAGAAATAGGGAAAAATTTGATATGTTTAAATCACAACATAGTTATAAAACGAGAACTGTGGATTTGAAAACTCCTGCCCACAGACTAACTCTGACAGAAAAAACCCCGATGTATTCGTGTATCAAGTTCTTTAATAGGCTACCAACAACATATAATCTCCAGAAGTTCAAAAAAAATTCCAATACCTACCTCCTATCCCTATCCTCCCTAGGAACGCACGATGTTCTTTGAACATTATAGGGATTCCCTTTCGTGCGCTCCAAGAGATAAAAAAAATAGTTGACATGAATTTTTAGATTCCAATTTATTCTAATTCAATATCACCCTATTTTATATATTCTACCTATTTCACTGTACACGTATGTTTTCGATCTTGTAGTTCCTAAGTATTCTATTCTATTCTATTCTATTTCAACCAATTTTATATATTTTATCTATACTGTACAATTTTATATATTTTATCTATTCCTTACAATTTTATAAACCGTATATCTTATCCATAATTTACAATTTGAACAAGTCTGTTTTCTTGTAAAATATCTATGTAAATACCCATTTTGTTTGATAGCATTACACATATTGATGTTCTGTGCATGGTAACTATACACACCACTAATTTGACGCCGGTTCACCTAATTGTATTTGTTTATGTATCATGTATAAGTACAATTCTTCGAATGAAGCTATCTATCTATCTATCTATTCATGATACTTGACAAAGTAGGATTGAAGAACCCATTATATCCCATTGCTGTTATGATATAGCTATTATGCATTCAAAGAACAATTTCCGGAAATCTAGACATATTGATGATGTCGGCAACGTCGTACTGGCACAGGGAATCGATTTTGACTCTGCCTGAATGTGGATTTTCAGAAAGTACAGGTAAACTAAAAAATTAAAACTAAAATTAAAACTAAGAAAGATGGCCAACATTCAACTAAGAAATTAATTTCTTCCATAATTCACGACAACGTATGCGCCAAATAATAACTAGCCACGCTGGAAAAAGAATAAACAGCCGATGAAAGGTTATTGCATGAACACCCATATATCTTTAATTTAAAATTCGTTTAAATCTTAAATTCATCACAATTTAGTTGATGTTGCATGAATCCACCTTAAGCAATAGAAATGGTGGAGGAGCCAAGTTCCTCTTTTATTTATTTCTTTGTGAAGTGAAATTTGATCTATATATTAATTTTCTACAATCTTTACAGTGAGATAAAAACTTCAATATTGGGAACTTCCCCATTTCGAAATAACACTTTTTTATAGGTGTCATTCAAGTGCTATTCAAGTTTACTACTGTAGCAGTCGTCTGAGGAACGGACCAACACTTATACCACCGTCCTTATACTATGTCGATGTCGAATCAACAATTTGCAAATCATTGCACCCACCGAGCCGTGTAAACAAATTCGCGTGGCGTTATCTATAGCCACCGGCTCTACCACCACGTGACACCATGCACCCTTCATGGGCCACCCTTATGGGAGGCCAGCCGTGTCGGCGGCACATCTGGCGGCCTAGTGACGTCACGGGGATCCGAACCAGCTGGCCAGGTGACCCCAACGAAATAGGGGTGCCCATGGCCATTTATACGTGTATCTCTTGCTTTTGATAACTATATGAAATAGAGGTGTTCATTTTACTTGATTATTTGGGATTTCCTCTCCTCGTTTCTATGTAATAAAAATATGAGTATTATTTCAATATATGTTTATTTATTTATTAACGGACAAGACAATTATGCAATTTAGATAAAGAAAGTATAAAAATACAGAGCACGTACAGTGTGTCCAGTTTTCGATGCTCTTGCGTGATATCTCAGTTATCTCTCGAGAAAGAACCTTCCGGTTCCCGCGGTCATTTGCCACTTTTTTGTAAAACTCAAGATGGTCTAATCAGATTTTGCATATCTGTTTCCGTTTATGCGATACAGGGCGATTTTGAAAATTTATACTTTTTGGACCCCTCTATATCTACGAAGTTTCTCACCAAAAATGTCAAATTAGAATATCATCCCATATAGAATTTTACGCAGAATCCAGTGGCACACTAAAAATTTTTTGTCAGGGTATGGTTTCGTAGATACGACTCAAATAACTTGATTGATGATTTTTTAAACGGAACACCCTGTCTTTTATAGGCTCATAAATTTTCTAATTTTTTTCTCTTCAAAATGATATATAATGAATCGATATTAAATTTCCAAACATTTTCCAAAATCACTAAAACATTGGGCTATGGATTTTTCATTTAAAGAAGTTCCAATTGAAAGAATATTCATTTTGATTTTTCCATGAAGAGGTCAAAAACAATACCAACACTATAGTTAACAAAAATTAGGTATCTGATAGCAACAAATAAATAGTAATAAAAAGTTCATAATGTAGAATAAGCACCAGATTCAACATTTACAAAAACAATTTAATTTCGGAATTATTCAATAACTGATTCATTGAATTGTTCAAATTGATATCCATTTTCCATAACACACAATAATTGACACAGTTTCTCAATACTTCTTGATACAGTAAGAGGCACAACAAACTTGAAGAACTTTGTGCAACAACAGAGGCAGTTTTCATTGAGACGAATTGAGAAAGTGTGTGAGGGAAAATGGACATCAATTTGAACAATTCAATGAATAAGTTACTGATTAATTTCGAAATTCAATTGTCTTAGTGAATATTTAATCAGGTTCTCATTCTATATTATGAACTTTTCATTACCTACTATTTATTTGTTGCTATCAGGTACCTAATTTTTGTATTTTCTTAGTTAACTAGTGTTGGGATTGTTTTAGTCCTTCTCATGGAAAATTCAAATGAAATATCCCTTCAATTGGAACTTCTTTTAAAAATTCAATATTTTAGTGATTTTGGAGAATTTTTGAAAATTTTATATTTACACATCATAGTTCATTTTGATGAAAAAAATAAGGAATTTAATGAGCTTATAAAATACAGGGTGTTCCAATTGAAAAATCATAAGTTTGAGTCGTATCTCCAAAACCATGCCCCCAAAAAAAATTTGAGTGCGCCACTGGACTCTGCGCAAAATTCTCTATTCGCGATAGAAAATAAGCATACGCCACCTATCGGAGTTTTGAAAGCTGTCAAAGCGGCAGAAGTGTTCAAGTTGCTGCCGTCAGGTGGGGCGACGTGTTATTTTCTATCGCGAATGGGATAAGATTTCAATTTGACATTTTCGCTGAGAAGCTTCGTATGTCATTATTTCTGTTTCTTCTAGTATTTGCGGAAAGCGTAGTCAGAGCAACAATTTCAGGAGAATCAATGTAGCCATTGATAATTTTATGGAGGAATAATAGATCAATTTCCAATCTTCTATGTATCAGCGAATTCATGTTTAAAATATCTATATGTGTGTGGCAGGACAAAACAGATTTGTGCAGAGTGGAATAACATTGAAATCATAGTACTTCAATAATGGACCACGCTACGAGAATAATATATGTATAATACGATTGTTTTTTTTTTGAATGAGATAGAAACGTCAAAAATTGAGTTTTCCTATAAGAGGTAGTCATATTCCAAATCCGATTCAAAGATGCGGCTGTGTTCATTAAAAAATACTACACAGAGAAAAAACTTTAATAATGGTTATTAAACATTTAATAGTCACAGTTAAATACTTGAATACTATATGGGACAGATATACAGTATGATAGTGGCAGATAAAATATTTTACCTGAATTGGTATACCTGCAACAGACACTCAATTATATAGTTCATTGATCGTTAATGAATGAATAGATTCAAAATCAACTCAGGATTATTGAAGTGTTGAATAACATTGATTAGACAGTTTAATTACCATTGAACATTAGGTAATTCCCTTTGAAACATTGCTATATTATCTCACAGACTTCTTCACCTGTTGTAGGTGCACACTTCGATGATAGTTACTCAATAGTTTAATAAATTTTCAATACTATATAGTTGCCACAGGTGAAAAAGCACTACCATTGAAGAATACAATTATTCCAGAAACATTATTAAGTTGTCCTCGGATCATAAATTACTCGTCTCTGGAACATAATTTGATTATCTCAGATGTGCAATTCAATTGAAATATTGGGGATGTTCAATGTGCATACCTGAAAAAGGAGTTCAGAAACGATCATTCTGATTTCTGATTTTCAATGGCCTGGATATAGGAAACATTTATATTTGTCTACGAGTATCAAGTGCACCTGTGAAAAACATTGAAAATCATGAATCGGAATGATCATTTCTGGTCCACTTTTTTAGATGATGCAGACCCATAGACATTTTTTATTCCTGATGAATAACAAAAAATGGTAAATCAAATCAAATCATTTGGTATTATTTTTGGTTAACTGTTCATCATTTATCAACATTACAGAATCAATTTTTGAAAGCTGTTGCATATCGTTCAATTTGGATATGTGCTTATTGAATATTGGAGCAAGAAATATTTCATATTTTCAAGGTATCACACAATGGGGATGTTGATTCTATAGAAGAGAAAAAACATTGTACAAAATATAGGTACGACATTATAATATAATATATTTTAGTCATTTGTAATTTCAGTACAAACTACATAAATAAATGAACTTGAAATAATTATTTTCAATATACAATAGTTGTCGAACTGACTCATACAAATATATTTCAGACGTTGATCGAGTATCTGCGGGCCGCGGGGGTACTAGGTCCACTTGAAATTAGATCAAGTGGCATCAAGTTCCAATCAGGTACATCATTACCATCAGCACTCTGAAATTTGAAAATTCCTCTTTATATAATGTGTTAAATTTCTCCTATCATTTTCTTGAAAATTCAAACAAATAATCCTATTTCAAGAGATTAATTGGAAGAATAAACTCTTAACAGGTAGCGAACGTCCCGTGAGCCCATCCACGTAAGGCCATTCTTTATAAAACTCTACTTTGACTCAAATCCAGGGACACCGAATAAGAAAAATCAAGATTCGTTTCCTGTAATTTTTTCCCGTGTACCAACTATCAGAAATAAGATTTTTTTGCAAACATTCACAGTAGAGAGTCTTTTCATTTTGATATCTCCCAATTTATTTCTCGGCTTTTGTGAAATATAACTATAAAAACTCCTCTGTTTCGGTAATAACTTGAGATCAATTCATTTATTTTTCTGAGATTATATATTTCTTTAATCTTCAACAAAATTTGAACTACTCAACAAGTGACTTCCTACTGAGATTTCGATACCATAGAGCACACTCGATAAAAATATTGAGAGGTCACAATCAAAATAGGAGATATTTTCAAAATATAACCTCTTCAAATGAAAAATAAATGGCACGAACCACGAATAAAACGGACATATAATATCAGATGTAACAATCAATTGCAAATGATCAACCAACATAAGGAACTAGACGGTTACGAATCATTTTCGGAAGGAGAAAAACATATCACTAAAAAACGTGTGTGCTCAAAAAGATTTCTTGTTGCACGGAGAAAAAGGAATGGTATATTACTCACCAAGAAAGAAAGAAGAGTTTTGCGTAAACTTCGCCAAACCCTGCTGTTTCAAAGTGTCGTCGATGAACTGCTTATGCTGCTTCTATTTTTCAACTCTCGACCTGGGGCTAGTCGCTCCATATAGTGATAATTTCACTGGGATCAATGTTTTTGGAATAGTCACAATCACCTAACTTACACAAACACAAATGTTCCAGCATAGAAAAAGGCACGCATAAGTGTTCGCAAACACGAAAGGTACATATTCTTAGTACAGATACAGACTGAGTTCATTAATGGAATGAAGTGCAGAAGAGTTGCGCAGTCAGCTCGTGGCGTAATCGTGGGTATTCGAAACTAGCCGAATGATGACGAAACAGAGAAATCAAGTGAACTGTTACCTGTTGTTATTAAACTGGTAATAATGGCAGAATTATTCCTTTCACTCATAGAAAACAAGGATTGAGGGACAATTATATTAATGTTAGGTGGATTGTTGTATACTGAGTATTAAACACATCGATAAAAATTAATCAAGCACAAGAAAGATGGCCTGTTCCAGGAGCATAGTTAATCTGCCACTGGAGGTCGATATCAGAAAAAAAATTTCACCTATTGTAATGGTACAAAAGTTCATTAATATATTTGTGGGTATTAAATTTTACTCAAGTGTACTTGTGTACCTGGACCGTTTTTCTCTGTGTACAGAGGTTCTTATGTTATTCTGAAACACCGATTTCTATTATTGAATTTTAACACCCTGGCGACCCTGTATCTCTAGGACCTTGGTGCTCCGATCCCAACCTTAATGAATATGAATCGGTCAAATTCGATACACCCTGTATATTAATCTCGAAAAATAATTTAAAAATTCACAGGTATGGCATTTTTCCACACATTAGTTCACGAACATAGTTACGCACGGGTGGTTTTCCTGAATCATATTCCTATGGGGTTGACTGAATCATCCATATGAATCCCCTATACCATGTCACACCTGTGCAATATCTCTAGAGTCTAGAGCAACACGGAATTATTATGGAAAGGCATATTACTGCTGATGATACACGAAATCTCTGAAAGTCTTCACTAAAGGATTACCACACTTTATATGAGAGTAACATTAGATCGACACTTGAGATGGGATATACACGCTCAGAATATCGTCAATACTCTGCGGCACATGCTCCCAATATTCAAGTATTTGGTAAAAATTTCGCATATTCTCCATATGAAAGATCTGTATCACGCAATAATAGAATCAAGAATACAATATGGAATACTTATAGGATGGGGTGGCAAAGCTGATATCCACCTGAAAAAAATTGAATTTCTGCAAAAAAGATTTTTTTAAATAATATTCAAGAGACCGTATAGATATCCTACAGACGAACTATACAAAGAAGCGAAATGCTTCGATGTGAAACAATCATTCTTTTATTGTATCTTAGTTAACCTATACAGAAACAAACACGAACTGAAAACAATAGAACACAAATACACAACAAGACATAAAAGCAATCTTGATATTCGTACGAAATCTTTGAAAACATGGACGTATATACGTTCATGTTTGAAAAAAAGCGGTAGGACGATATTATACTTACCTTACACCTCGGCCTTTCAACTTCTTAATTAGAAGTTCAAAAAATCTCATCATTCACAACAACTTAATTACTTTAATAAGGAAAACACTCAAATCGTATACATTCAATTTAGACAGAAAAGTAATTCACGATATATTATGAGTAAAGAACACTTAATTGAAAATTATATAACCTCCCTGTTGAATCTAATTGAATACGTGATAAAATACCCATATTTTCTCAACATAACATACCTATCTCACAAGCATCAAAAATCAAAATTCATATGAATGAACAACGGAAACAATATTGTATTAGAGAAATTTATATTGAAATGAAATAAAATAATATTACTTTTATTGTATCGTTAACATTATATATCATCTACTCACGTTAGTTATATTATTATATTGTTGAATTTTCTTCATTTTACTATCCTGCCAACGCACAATTGAGTGTTACTTCTGTGGGTCTACTTTCATTTGTTTACCATTTGTCGTATTATATTTTTTGTATATACTCAATTCAAAATTTTTGGCAAATGAATATTATTATTATCATTATTATTATTATACAGCATGTTACCTTATCCCTCTGGCAAAACGGAAAGAGCAAATGCTCGCTCAATTTTGGGACGAAAATGTAGAATAGTTTTTTTGCAAATTTCGCTGTTCTCAAAATACTGTGTTCAATTTTTGTTTTTAAATCAGTTCCTTAGTTCCAAGTTATCAATGTCCTGAAATAACCCACTCGAATATATCACCCCTTCCTCTAAAAAACTCGATTTCTGTCTGCAGAAAAGACAAATTCTTTCAGATATTATTGGATGTTTGTATCAGGCATGGAAACCCTTGGGAGGTATATTGTATTCACGTTCTGCATCATGTTATTGATAGTTTTCAGTAAGTACCTATAAATGTATCTGCATCATGTTATTGATAGTTTTCAGTAAGTACCTATAAATGTATCGAACTTGCCTCCGGCAACATTAAAATATTAATTTCAAATAAAACTATATATATAGGGCTGATTTGTTGATAGCAAACCTCTACAAATGTTGATATTTCAGATATACGATATTTTAATGCATTTCCAACCCGGAGCACTGATATCGCCTTTCAATAACAAATTCCTTCAAATAATTTTGATACCAATGTATAGGGTGTTCATATATACATAGATACATTTATGTTCACGTTCTCCATGAAATGCAACCACTATATTCGTATACAGGGTGTTCTCAAAGTTGAGTAATGTATTTTATCTACTCACTGCATCGAAAGTAAGTGTTTGCTTCCTCATTTTTAGGACACAAACCTGTCAATTTACTCCCACGGAAGAAAAAACATATTATCTTCCGTGGGAGGTAAAATAAATTGGCTTTAGCTTGCTTCCTTCGTAGAGAATTAGAGATAACGTTTAAGATATGTGCTACCCAAGTACCAAATCAGTGCCTCCATGACTATTATAAAACAAATAACAATTTCCTTTTTGAACTCCAAATGATCTCATACACTTCTTCATATTCCAAACTTATCAATCAATTCAATCAAATCCATCGTGAATCAAACATATTCGATGTGACAGAAGTGTCAAATTGATTTTAGTTGCTTACCTCAGATCATATAACACATTGATTTGGATCGAGACTCGAGAGATAGACCGCTTGTAGCTCAAATGACCCCTCAGGGGCTCACAACTTGTGAGTACGGGAATGGTGAACCCGTCAGGTACACTAGCCGGATATTCACCATACTTCAACTTGTCTTGGGTGATATCCTCTTCTCTCTTCCTTTTTCAATCTATCTATCGGCCTTTCTTGGCCAACTTCTCTTTTCCACCTCCTCTCCAAACCCGACCTCACCATCAAGTGGTGTGGGGAGGGCAGACCGCGGCCGCTCAACGGATGAAGCATTTTGGGACCATCTTTGCTATCTCCGGCCAGATGGGACAATTTGTGGACATCTGTGGCATGGATGGGGCGATTTACTGATATCTGTCTACGTTGCCGAGGACTGGTCAACGAGGATCTCGCAACTTAATCCAAGCTGTGGGAACCCGTGGTGATGGATGAATGGCACCGAGGTATGGTGTCGCTAACGGGGCCTCTGGGTAACAGGGCGACATCTCAGAGGAAGTAGCATTAGCCCTGTGCAGAGGACACCACAGGGCTGGACCAATCCCTTCCCCCGTCACTCGTAGGAGAAGAAAAACTTTTGGCCTTCTTCGTAGACGAGAACAGGGATCGGAAGAGCACTTCAGGAACCTGAACGAGAAGGTTCTTTCATATTGGGGTGGTTCCATGGCTGTTGGCGAGCAGTGTTTATCACTGAAGATGACCCCACTTGGTCATTGAGTTTTGTTTACCTATATAAAAGTTGACATATAAAGCAATAAAGACTTTTTAATCTATAGTGAGAAAAATTGGTTTTGACCTCGGTTTTAACCAACTAGTCGTAGATACCTTTACCAGGTCGTAAATTGTCACTACTTGATTAGTTTTCACAAATGTCCTTGAAATTGGCCGATAATTCCGGTTATTATCACTCTGATGACTGATTGATTCTCGAATAGCCCTCATGAGTGTTAATAACATTCTGGAATCGAAAAAATGATGTCTGGAGGACACGGTCGTTCCTATGGTTTTCTTCTCACTTGGTCTGGGATTTCCATAAAATGAATTTTATCAGGAAATATTTCAATATGAATTAAGAAAACACTTCACAGCTTTAATAAACTGCTGCCCGGCATAATAATGTCTAGAAAAGTTCTTTCAAGTGTTTCGAGGTGAAATTAACTCTGAGAAAATTATTAAATTCTTCATAATGTTTCCAAGTGTATACACATAAAATTCATGAAATAGATATTCCAATAACTTGAGCACACGATAATTAGACATTATTATCAAGAAACTAAGCTGAAGATCAGGTAATACAAATAATACAAAGCAATAATTTACTGACTCGTTTATTCGGATGAAAAAATATTTCTCAGAATACATGTATATACACTATATTATTCAATTATTTAGGAGTCGAGTGCAACTGATGACCCGCGGACTACTTAAAAGACCTTCGTATAATAAGTAGGTAACTCGTAATAAGCATTTCGTATACAGGACATTCATGTTCTATGTATTTCGGAATTTTATGGACCTTTATTTGCGTGTCTCTTATACTTACGCGCTACACGGTCCATAAAAAACTATTTTACGCCTTCGATACATAAATAACTATTATATGCGCTCGTGTGGTTTCCAAGCAACATAATGAATAAGATAAGGAATATTCTATACTCTTATAATCACGAAAAATCACAAAAAGGAACAATTGAAATTTATTATGAATATACTGTGTCTACAATCACTGAAATGAATGGAAGCTGAATCATCATGTAATATTCAAGAATAATCAAGAGAATAAATATCCATCAACGATCTCAACGATCAAGAGTGGTGCTTTTCAATTCGGTTATTCAAGCGGCTGCGATGAAATAATGTATACAATATGCTGGTATCACTCGAAAACCTTATCGAGAACTTTATTATACCTCAACCACAAATCATCGTATTTCACAGCCTAAAGACAACCATCAAAAACAGCATTTCCCTGCATGGGGTCATTCAAGCACAAGTTCAAGATCATTACGTGGTGCGGGTTATTCTCTATGGGCGTCTGAAAACGATATTCCAACAAAAAAACACCTGTTCTGTTGCGATTCAAAGGATAAAGACGACGCGAATCGTTTCGGCTTAAGGACCTGGTTTTGAATAATAGAAATAGGGGCCAATGCTCGATAAGAAAATGACATATTGTTAGCCGAACGTTGAGAGATTTAGTACATGGGCTGAGGTGTGCGAGAACTGTTATTGGGACAGGATAAGGAGATAAAGTATATCCAATATCAATTGCAGAATATCTCGCACTGTGCGGCGTCGGCGTTTATGAAATTTCCTTTGAAGTGACTGCAGGTGCGGCACGAGAATCTGCAATTGTTTTTGGAAGAACACTTTCTCTCATACCAAGGGTGGTTCCAAGATGAGGGTAGAAAGGGTAACGACAGATACATTTCTCAAATTTTATTCATAGAAAAAAATGGTGAAAATGACATCAATAATAAAATTAGAATTCTTAAGAGCCTCTATAGTTCACAATTGCAACAATTCTCATTGTGCGCCTATATATACTTGTGTGTTCTTTAATAGCTGTCGCAATATTTCATTGGAAATATAACAAGAGATTGAAAAAGTCAATATTTGCAATGCCTCATTTTTTTCTCATGAAAAGTTATATATATTTCGATACACTGGGACTTTTTCCCGGGATGTACCTGTGATGTGATTTTCTTCCTATTCGCCACTGGACGAAAAATAATGTTTTTTTACTAGTAGGAACATATTACATACATTGTGTCCACCTTAAGGACTTACTACCCCTGTAAAATTGTTATTATCCGATTTCAAAAAACTTTTTTTTGTTGGATAGGTATTTGAAATGTCCATCCAACAAGAGAGTGATTTTACTCATGAACTGTAATCGTGGCCAACTGCGACCAACTTTATTGACCCATATTTGAGAAAGTACTATTAGGGATTTTTTTTCACAAAAAACAATGATGGATTCTGAATCACGATCACTTGAAAAACACCTTTACTGATTTTTATCATCATAAAACACAGGGTGCCCGAAAAAACGAATTATGTTTTTTTTAATAGTTGATCAGAAAATTTAGTATTGTGGTATTTTTGAGAAGAATTGATGACACTTTATTATTGAGCATCACTTTGAACATATCTGTACCGATTTTCATCATTCAAAAAAGTAGGCAATATTTTTTCATCAACTCAAAAAAAATAATAATTTGATTTTTCGAACACCCTGTGTTTAATGATGATGTAAATCGGTACAGGTATGTTCCAAGTGATCCTGATTCATCTTTTAATTTTGAGTGAAGAATTATCAGGATGAAAAATATTGCTTACTTATCCTTTTTAATTTTTTTCTCAGACACATTGTTCATTCAAATGACGAAAATTGGTATATTTGAAATAATCCTCAATGATAATTTGTGATTATTTCTTTATAGAAAAACCACAGAACCTCATTTGCTGATCACCTATTTGAAGAAAATGATGATAAAAATCGGTACAGGTATATTTCAAGTGGTACTGATTCAGAATCCATCATCAAGTTTCGTGGAAAAAATCCCTAATAGTACTTTCTGGAATATGGGTCATTGAAATTTGTTGCATTTGGCCACGATAACAGTCCAAGAACTAGATCACTCTCTCGTTGGATGGGCATTTCAAATACCTATCCAACAAAAAAAGGTTTTTTGAAATTGGTCGGATAATAACGATTTTACAGGGGTGGTAAGTCCTTAAGGTGGATACATTGTATACATTTCCTGACATTTATTTTTTCTCTAGAACACCATAAACACTCCCATTGTAAAAAACTGTTTTTATGTTCTCTGAAGGTCAATGAGAGATAAATGAAGTGCCATAGTAGAACCTATACAGGGTGGATAGAAGCATCACTTTTCAACTCATTCTCAACCATATTTGGTCCAAATGAGATTTTATCACAGTTTATTCACTACCTGTAGGCACGCACAGTATCTGATGAATTTGAAAATCAACCACATACGAATCAAATGAATTCAGAATCTATAATAAATATACCCATACAACACCGAATATCTTATGGACATCCAAATCATGTCCATTTTATGTCTGAATATCTTTGGACTGTTTTGGATATCCATAGTATTATGATAAAATGGAACTCCCTATGTACTGTACAGATTTTTCATTTAACAGAATATAATGAATATTCCTTTACGTTACAATGCAATAGTCTAAGTAAGCCTGGTAAATATAGTATTCTACAACAATCCGGATTAAATTTAGCATTTTCAGCAAAAAGAAGGTGATAGTCCCTAAGTCTTGCTCCTTCACCAAAATTAAGAGTTGTTTCTTGTTTAGAATCTGGATTTTCAATTTTGGTGAAGGTGCCTATTGAAATTTGTGTTTTCCTGGAACATTCCAAGTTTCATAAAGTCAAACTGAGATTTAAGAATTCAATCAGTCTTCCACTTCATATACTATATACATAGGCTAGGTGCATTGCTATATTTCTTGTAGATTCTGTATAGGTAGAATCGGAATTTTCAATTTATCATAATTCCTAAACTTTTAGAAAAGTGTATTTTCCTGTGTAAGTGCTGTCACCCTAAGTAAATGGCAGTTTGTTGATAAATAATGAGGTGAAGTGAAACATAGCTGATATAAATACTAGGATAAATGAAAATGAGGTCGTTTGCCCATGGACTGAGCCTATTCGTTGTATACATATATAGAGATGCACAATCTGAAACGCACGATAATTTACTATAGCAATTTGCAATCCCTTTCATAGTTGAAAAGACCCCTGGATGGGCATGTGTAAAAATTCGACTGCTATCGAAACCATATTCGTGAAATGATGCGGGTAATGAGAAAAAAATGCTTAATCATACGACACGATAAAGGGTACATTGTCCCGTGTACACAGATAATTGGTTTGCTAACAGTTTCAACAAAGGAAGTTGGCTCTAGGGCAGATGTTTCGTAAAAATGAATGAATACATTGTAATGTATCACTTTCTGTTTTCATTAAATATAAACTCAGGTATAGTGTATTCAACATAATTATGAACAATTTGATAATATTATGATCAATACATACACAGTTGATTTCGAGACATTACATTACCTTATCACATTGATTCTCAAAACATTGACGTAATCTGCCAGGCACTTTGGTTCCCGGAAGATGATCTGCCAATTGTCTAACGCGAACGTATTTTTATGACTATGCTAATGACGTTGATTACCTTCGAAATTTTGCAAATTTTGACGCTTGCCCCAATATACATGGTCCTGCATCTCCCCTCCCGTCTTCTATACCTCAGTTATAAGTTGAGACAGGATTTTGATACTTTGTAGACTTCAATTGTATCATAGGGCGCATACCAGGAACATAATTTCGATTATACAGGGTGTCCCAAAAAAGTGTGACCTCATAATGATATATTTTTTAAATGGCATGCTATATATATATATTTTGTTGCAAATTTGAGTTCTTCTAGTGGTTAACTACATACTCCTCAAATTTTATTGGAATTGGTTCATCACTCATTCATTCACGTGAAAAAAATATAACAAAAAAAACATTAATTACAATACATATCAAATGAGGTCTAAGAAGATCGCTAACCGAGTTTGATTGACACGAATCATCACAGGGTGTGCGAAATTTAGTGGCAAACTTTTAAAGCACTACAATTTTATTTCTTAATATTGGAGCTCCTGTATATTTTCATGTTCTTCGATGCGTGAATAAAAAAAAAATGTTTCCTCATTTCAACCCCATCAAAATTCTCATCGTATCAAAAGTCATTTGCCAAAAACTCGTTTCATCAACTATTCTGATAGTCATTTGAATGAATGAAAAACGAAGGTGGCTTTGAGAAGTAAATTATTGACATTTAACTCTAACGAAGTGTCAGGACTGTCAGGAGTCTATTTGGGCTTAAGTAGTTCAAATTCAATACATTGCACGCTCATTATTATGAATGTTTCGAGCTGTTCATAACAAAATTTTTGTCATGGAGTACAACCAAGAATAGCTCGTAGATATGATTTTAATATTAAGAGATGTAAGAAAAATTATTTTTTGGCAAGTCGAGTTCATGCACAACGTTATCCGGAACGACGTAATCCAGACATGTCCAGACAAAAGAAGTCTGCAGAACTTATTGGATAGGTTTGTACGAACCGGAAATGTAAAATATACAAAACCAGTTAGAGATAGACCGGTTCGGAATGAAGAAAATCAATTGGCTGTACTGTTATATGTTACGACAAACCCTTCCATTAGCCAGCAAGCAATCGCAGATGCCCTGGATGTGAGCAAAAGAACTGTTCAAAAAATTTCAAAAGACAACCGTTTCCACGCCTATCTTAATCAGTTTCATCAAGAACTATTTGGACAAGATTTTGAAAAACGTGTCGAATTCTGCAACTGGACGCAAGGTAAAATTGGAGTAAATTTCGATTTTTTTGATAGAGTTTTATTTTCTGATGAGGCCACCTTCCATAAGAATGCATTTGTGTATCGTCACAACTTCCATTATTACTCCGATCACAATCCAAGGGTTTTTAGGCAGATTGATAGACAACACAGATGGTCAATTAATGTGTGGGGAGGAATTATTATTATTGGTCCCTACTTTTTCGAAGGGAATTCAATGGCCCTATGTATCTGGATTTTTTGCAAAGCCAATTGCCAAACTTATGTCCCACAGACAAACTGGCGCTTTGGTGATCCACATCATGAATGGAACCATTCCTGGACAACTAATTTTGACTGTACCGATACACGTTGAAAATCATTTAGTCAGCTCCGAAAAAGCAACATTTTTCACAGTTCAACTGTGTATACCATTAATTGGATCGAACACTATGTACCTGAAACTCTTCAAAAGGCATATTTCAGTCACAGTCACAGTGAATTTACAGAATATTCGTATTCCATATTGATGGAGATTTCCTATTCCTATAGACTGTAGACGGTTGTATGTCTTTTGATTCCGGTATAACTCGATTACAAATTCTCATCCATATATATCTCTAATCAGATTTATCAATTAATTTGACTCAATAGGTTTGTAATTGCAGCCGTTGAGCCGTTCGTTGTATATGGAGAACGAAACTTCCTGTTCTCGTCAACACCTCTAGTTAATAAATTAACCTCTTTAACTGACAAATTATCATGTTTGTTCGAACTCTTTGGAGGTGGATGGATTATTCAGGGAAATTGATAATTTTATTTTCCAAATGCTCTTGGTGTAAATACAAGGTGAAGCATCTTTTATGACTGATTGTATCTATATGTAATCTATGCTTACAGATGGCACGTCAACTAATTCATTATTAATAATAATTTTATCGCAACTACGCTACACTATAATATGCGACTGAACTGTCCTACCAGAGATTCACGGCTTGACTTGATATTCAAGCTACTTGACTTGACTTGACTTGAAATCAAGTCAAGTTCAAGTCAAGCGAAAGTTTTTTAATGTCAAGTCAAGTCAAGTAATTATTTATCAAGTACTTTAAAAATCAAGTAGTTCTATCAAGCTACTTGATTTTCAGCAGTTTTATTGTGTATCTATACAGCGTGACTCACGGTCGATGTTATAGGTTAGACGTTTATGGAGAACGCGACGCGGGATTTTTCTGAAAATTTCGCATACAGAAAAAATTCCTGGAGTTGAAAAATCTCGATTTTTCGCACTCTATATCTCCATAATCTTTTCCGCTATACCCCGAGTGTGATGTATCGATGAAATCAACTCTTCAAGGAGAATCTGAAAATGCAATAAAATACAGGGTGTTCAATTCGAAATAACAAAGTGGTTCCTACTTTTCTATAGAAGCGGCAACGTCGTGATTTTGAAAATATATTAGATCGATAGTACCAGTGATGAAATGTGAGATGCGGAATTTTCAGAAAAATCCTGCGTTGCGTTCCAATCATAAACGTGAACGTCTAACCTACCATCGACCGTGAGTCACCCTGTATATAACTGATGAAATGAAAATGGCATCGTAAGACTGACTGCGCGATCGATTCAGTCAGCTCGGATCTCGGGGAACCCCCGTATTTTGTCTAAGCGTGAGCGAGCTTGCAGAAATATACGCCGTGCGACGTGCGACTCGTGCGTATCAAGATCAAGTATTATCAAGTAGCTTGATTTCAAGTCAAGTAATAAATATCTCAAATTCAAGTCAAGTCAAGTACGTAATTTGCCACGAGCTTGATTTTCAAGTCAAGTCAAGTAGTTTGTTAAAATATCAAGCTACTTGACTTGATGAATCCCTGTGTCCTACTGCCGTCGATGTAAAGGGTGTTCCAAAATTGCTGGGACATGGATCTACCACGTGTAATGAAAATTATATAGAGAGATTGCAACCATGTGTTGATGTGTGATTTTGCAAAAAAAAATCATGGACAAGAAAAGACATACAATGTTGTAGAAAAAAGGAACAAATAATGAACAAATATTGGCAAATTTTAAAGAAATTGCGATGACCTTACGATATAAGGGAAACATTTCTAACTCCTGATGGTGTAGATTGAAATTCAGCCATGTTTTTCTTATCCATAAATGTCATCACGTCATCAGATCTCAGATCACCTATAGAAATCTGTCAATTATATTTAAAAGAAAGCGGAATAACCAAATTAGACTCTAAAATTTTATGTTGGTGGCATACACGACTCCTTCTCTGACATATATGTTGTCAGGAACACCGTTTGAAAAAATGCATCCAGAATATTACGAACCATAAGCGATTTTTGGTAAAATGGTTTATTCTGATGATTTCTATATACATACATTTTTAAATATATTATTATGCCTCACTCTTCAAAACCTCATATAAATATAATGAATTGTATTTTTCAAATATTTCCAAATAAAACTGATTCTAGTGCAATATGATTTTTATTATTCATTTCCTCTCTACTGGAAAAACTTATTTCTCGCATTATTCTTATCCTTTGTAGAAAGTTCTAATTTTCAAATGTTAAATCACATATCACATTCAGCAGTTCCTGAATTCAAATAAGGGAAGAGAATTTCAAAAATTACCAATGGGTCAAAACAAATAATGATCCGCAATATCAACGAAGTAAACGAAAATGAAGAAACTTGGATGCAAATCAGATGTCTTCGAATCCAACAAGATTTATCCACTTTTCTAGAAACTTATTCCAGTAAAATCTTTAAATGATCTCGATAAAGAAAACAAGTTTTTGATTTGCAAATGGTCATTTTGGGAAGATTTTCATCTCTTGTGGTGATGTTACCATCAACAACCTTATACTTATCAGAACTGATGGAAAGCTGAAACACACCCTCTTATTCTCATTTGTATTAGGATCAACATCAATAATGTAGGGTAATACTGCAATCAGCTTTCCAAATGGCCGAACACATTGAATTAAAAGTCCCGATGGCTAATTAAATGGGCCAAGAGTCGGTAGCCCAGTGACTTCATTAATAATCGATGTATTTTACCATAGGCGTACGTTAGAGATGACGGGTGAATAGAGAAATAATACATAAAACATATAAGTATGGTGATTTGAACTTCTGCACGTATTTTCAACCTTGAACGAATTTTCAGAATGTAATATTTCATAATTTTCGGTGTTACAGATGCCTCCGAGGCGAGAGAATTTGGTCTCTCGTTTCTTTAGTATTTTGGGACGAGACGACATATTTTTTTATGTTCCTTTCTTGATCATTTTATTTTTGATCTCATTCATAGAATGTTTCTTGGTCAACGTCGATAAAACTCTTGAAAAACTGAACACACAACTCTCTTGTTCCTTTTGTCACTTTTGTACCTCCCTTATTTCTGAGGATATGATAAAAAGTCAATTTGACTCCAAATTTTAATGTATGTATTCTTCAAAGAAACACTTCTTTAGATATGTGTTCCGTAATAAGTGTTTTGCTCTTTCATAAGTATATATTACTAACATTAATTTTTTATTATTTTCTGATCAAGTTGTCACCAGAAAAGTGATCTAATTTCATTTAACCTCGTATTATTTAATATTTACCTATTTTTGGAAGTCACATGACAACTGTATACCGACTGTTTTTTGTAATTTCCTTTGGTTGGAGACTCGAATCGATTTTATCACATATAGTTTTCATTTTGAAATTTGGTAATTTTTCTGATTCCTCATCGGAACTCCAAGTGCAATAGGAGCTTATAGAAATACTCGTGAAATTTCTAAAAGAATACAAGAAGATTGGATTCATGCAATCAAACGGGAGGACTGGTCTGACATGCTGACGAAATATGATCGTGTGTGTGTGACATTTTCAATCTATATGCAGTATCAGCTGCTATTGCAGAACTGGCAGAAGGAATTTCAATAAGAAATGACAAAATTTCATAATGAAAACTATGTGAGATTATTATTCACCTGGAAAATCATATTCCTTCCTCTCGCGCTATTTTTTGTGCATTATACAACAGCACAATGAGAAGTCATGCTTGATATAATGAATAGCGCAAAAAATACGATTCGTATGCCAAAATATTATGAAAAACTGTTTCAGTCCTTTGATTCCTCTGCATAAAAATAAAAATGTGAGGTTGTGTTTCAATGATTTATAGAAAAGTGAGGTTGTGTTTCAATATTATACCTCCAGGGTCGGTCATCGTGCACGCCACCTACATTTGGAGCAGTGATTGTGGTGCTCAGAGAAGGTTCTCTAAGATCGAGATGATTCATTCTATCTGGGAATGATGATATGAAACCTGTCTTTCTTGAAAGAATCATAAACTTGTGAATCTCACGATAAAAATGTCTTCTGTTTCAAGAAGTTTCGATTTTCTTCAATCTCATTCCGTTTTTTGACAACAGTCAACAGTCATTCCACGTCATTCCCATGGTGAAAATATAGTATTGTGTGCTACGACGCATCTTCGTATACGTCACTGCGAGTAAAACAATTGCTCGCAGTCTGAGCTCACAGTTATCAGTTAGCCCTCCTGTGATCATTTTGGTGTGAGTATAGACTCGCAATGACGTTATGCACAGAAAAGACGACTTCAAGATACCTGAGTAGTACACCATATTATATTTCCACCATGATGACCGGTGAGAAGAATCGGCAAGGTTGCAAATAAAACGACACATATTCAAGTGATTACAGTGGCGGAATCGGAAAAATAAAACGCAAGTAGTGAATTGTCTCGACATAGTAGTCGTCTCACTGATCCTTCTAGAAATCGTGCGGTCTAATAGCAGCTATTATTTCTCTATAATCACTTTCCTGGAGAATTTATCCTGATTCAAATCAGCATGGTTTTGGAGGAGTATATCGAACCCCTCGGCCCCCCCTGAGTACGCCCGGTTGCACCTCAAAGCAACCATTCAGTGCTCATCCGCGATAGGTAAGACCCAATAACTAAAACGAGAGTCTCGCGACCGAAAAAGAGAAAACGGCGACCAGTCACGTGCCCTTCCACCCTTTACCTTTCGCCGGGGTCGAACAAAGCGGCCGCCAGCTGCACCTCGGATGCGTTCTTGCACCGGGACCATTTTTTCCTTTCTTCTGTGCCGGAGGGGAAGCCCCTCGATGCATCATCGAAGAGCCTCTTATTGATTTTCGGAGTTTTTGTTGGCGTTTGATTTTAGGAGTGTGTCAGGATGTGTGTACAGTAGTGGTGTATAGTATACGATCTGGCACCGTGTATATAGCGTGCAGGATTGTTTTTGTTGGCAAAAAAATAGTTATTTATTATACAAAAATAGTAGATTTCCGCTCGAGGTTGTGAGCTGAAATTTAATATTTTTCCCGTGTATAATACATATCTTTTCTGTGACAGGAAAAAGGACGAAACAATATTGAGGAGAAATAACATTATATTAAAATCAGAAAATTATCGTTGTGGAAATTGAAGTTTTCAACAGCAGTTACACCTGCCTTGCAGGTACTTTTTTCAGGCATCTTTTTCATTATTTTAAAGTAATCAAATATCTGTCAGCCTAATTCGGTGATTTGATTTCAAAAAATTGCAAACTTAGTGGTTGTTTAGTAATTTACGTAAGCGCGAAGTGGAATGGAAGATAAGGACTTTCAGTCAACACGACCCCGAGCGAAAATCTACAACTTTTTTCTCTTGTGTAATAATTTTTTTATGTTTTGGTTCCCACGAACAGGGATATCCTGTAATGTTCAGAGAACATCGTGAGAACCAAGGGAAATAAGGTAAGTATTGTTCTTCTTTTTGAATTTCTGGAGGTTATATGCCTCGGGGAACACCTACCTTGGCAATGTGTTCCAGAGCCTCGCTGTTCGTTGGATAAACGAGTCTTTGGAAAGAGATGTTCTCAGGTCTCCAAAGTGACCACGAAGGGGTGCGAAGCCTCAACTCGACTGGTTGATCTCGAGGGGACTGCCAATGGAGGAACAATTCTTGATATTTCATAAGAGCATTGTCCATGAAAATATCTATAGAATAGGGCCAGATCGCCAACTTATCTACGGTGTTCCAGAGAAATGAGTGAGTTTGTGAGCGAGGCATCACCCACGAGACGAAATGATGCCCTTTTTTGAACAGAATCCAACAGTTTCAGGGTATGTTTGGATGCTGCACTCCAAATTTGGGAACAGTATTTCAGGAAAGGTCGGATCTGTGCCTTATAGATCACATAAGCAGCTGACTGGAAGTGAAATAGCTCCTGGCCCGATACAGAAAACCAAGTTGTTGGGATGCACTTTTAGCATTGATCTCACGTGATTTTCCCAAGAAAGGTTATTGCTGATAGTAATTAATACCAAGCATCGAAATGGATGTCTTCTAATCCACTTCGCGGCTACTTAAATCACTAAACAACAATTTCTCAATTTTTTGAAATCAAATCACAGGATCAGACTACACGTATATTGAAATAATATTCGTATTTTTATTTTATAGAAACGAGGAGAGAAAATCCCAAAAAATTTGGAATAAGAAATTTGATTACTTCAAAAGAATAATAAAGATGCCTGCAATGCAGTTGTAACTCCTGTTAAAAACTTAGAAAAAAATTAGATTTTAGCTAACGGGTTTTTGCCTCCCTCCGCTACAACATCGTGCTAAAATCTATTACTTTTTTCCTTTGTATATAATAAATAACTATTATTCAGTTGAACGATGAATCGATGATCAAAAAGGATATGTACTGTTTTCTCTAAGAATAACATGGCGGACAATGGTAAGTCAGATTAATTTTGACAGTTTAATGTAAACAGGGTTTTATCGAGGACCATGTAGTTTTATCAGTATATAATATCGAATGAATGGCTAGGAGGACGCATTGATATTTTTTTTATTCCTTATTTGTGAAAAATATAATGGATGTGAAATTTGAAGTTTTTAACAGGTGTACTACCTGTGTGGCAGACATTTTTTGTAGGCATCGTTATTGTAACTATGGTAACCTTCTGAAGTAATCGAATATCTAACAATTCAATTATCTGTTTTGATTTTAAAAAGTTGCGATTTTGGTGGTTGTTTAGTAATTTATGTAGTCGCGAAGTGGAACAGAGGATGAAAAGGACTTTCAGTTCTTTCTCGGAGCCAGTGTTACTGGCCTATCTTTCGAAACTGGCACAACAAAAGCCATCATCAACAGTGCATCTATATCTCCGGGAAAAAAGTACTCACTTTTTTCCCGTGGGAAAGAAGTAATTCATAAAAAGCTCGATGAAAAGTGACATTTTGTAACTTGTCAACAGAGATGAATGTCAAACTTTTTTCCTGTCACAGAAAAAAAAATCGTTTCTAATAATCGATAAATAGCACCAATAAAATTCAAGGTAAAGTTCATATAAAGATGTGTCCTAATTTCGTTGGATGTTGAAAATGGAAGTATTGATTGTTTTTGTATATAACCCCCCGGTATAAGCTTTCATGGTGCCAAAATTCAGTATGGATGGAGACTGAGAAAGCACTAAACATTTCAAAATGATTCTAATTGGGGTTATTGAGTAATTTCAATGGAAGTCTTGAACACACCTATATTGAAGTTTGGAGTCAAATCGAATTTTTATTGTTTCGAAAAGTAAGATAGATATTAAAATAACACAGATGATAAAATAGTTATTGTTATTTCAACAGTTCAATCTCATAAAAATCTGAAAACCGGTTGCGTACAATTACATTCCCCATAAATATTGATAAATTTACACACTGTGACGCCACTGGATATATTATTTCGAATCTAATTGTACCAGAAGAAGCTCCAAAACCACAACGTTTTATTGAAATTGATGGAAAGCCAATTGAGTAATAAATAAAAAAACGATTTTTCATGGAAATTTTAATACCCTGTATCTCTAAAACGAAGCAAGTTACTACACATGTTTATATGAACTTTATTTCCTAAAATATCACACACACACATACCATACACCCTGTACACCGGGTGACAATTCGAAAACGAGCAGCACTAAATATTTCTTCAACTGGTGACATTTTGAGAATTTGGCGAAATACGTAAATTAAATTTATATATCAACGGGGACAACTTTTGAGGTATTTGTTGTTACATTATATACATTCAACCCCTTCACCTTCAGGACAACTATCCCTACATTTTTGCAGCTGCACCTCGGATTCGTTCTTGCACCGAGACCATTTTTTCCTTTCTTCTGTGCCGGAGGGGAAGCCCCTCGATACATCATCGAAGAGCCTCTTATTGATTTTCGGAGTTTTTGTTGGTGTTTGATTTTAGGAGTGTGTCAGGATGTGTGTACAGTCATAGTGTACGATCTGGCACCGTGGGACGTGCGGAGTGTGTTTTTGTTGTCGGAAAAAACAAAAAATGCATCCTTCATAATCAATAGTTACTATACAATCGGATAGAAACCATCAGGACTTTTTATAAACTGAGTAAAAACTGCTATAAAGGTGCGTGATATTTACGAATTTTACTTACGCAACATGTCCAAATTTTTATGAAATGCCTTTGTCACCGATGAAATAGCATTATTGCATTATGCGACTGTATCATGGTGAAACGTATTTGGGACGTTATTACCATTCAACCATCTATTTCAGTCAGGGGGACCCATTTTTTTTTATCATCGTTACCAGCGGATTCCACATTTCCAAATTACCCACTCCACATACTTTAAACGTTATATGAAACATGGATATAGTATCCTGACTGAGCTATATTACTTGCCTAGGTTACAAAGATATCATACTACCACAGTTTAAGGAATATTCCTTAAACTGTGATACTTACTACCTAACTCCATTCAATATAGTCATCCTGAATACAGTGTTTTTCCCAATAACAACTGACCTGATAGATGGATGAATGAATGAATGAATCGCTGATGGCTCAGTGTTTTATATACAGAATTTGTGATTCTGGAAGCCTTCAATAAAAAGAATAGGAGATAATTGTAAGATTGATTGACTTACCTAAGGAAGATCAATCTCAATTATTCGAACATCGTAGTCCTCCTTTGGTTGTTGATAGATACCTTTATTTTGTGCCTCGGTGTACACATCTTGAAAGATATAGGAAATTTTTTGTCCCAGTCCTTATCGTCTCACCTGACTAATACGGCCGGTGGTGATTCACAATTCAGTCTGTATTTTGTGCCCATCTAGTAAAGCACTTTATATATATGGGACCAAGGGTGGGTGGGTTGCACCAAAGGAGGACTACGATGTTCGAATAATTGAGATTGATCTTCCTTAGGTAAGTCAATCAATCTTACAATTATTCTTCACATCTACGTCCTCCTTTGGTTGTTGATAGCTGTTTAGAGACCTCGACAATAAAGTGCGCTATAAACCAAATTTTCAATACATTAACATTATAATACTGAAAATGACAATATTAATTCTGATAAACCATACACTGAATCAATTCAGTGAACAAGATACCAAACAATATAAATCAACTATATCTTATTTGCGATTTGAATCTTCCATAATTATGGTTGCATATTCTTCAGGATTCGGGGCCAAAGGTTTATTATAAGATTTGTTGAATACTGAAGACGACTCAGCCCAACCTTCTGTCTTTCTAATAATCTCTAAACTTAGACCTGCTCTGAGCGCAGCTGATGAGGAGGAATGTCTGACACTGTGCGCAGTGAAAATCGTCGTGTCAATTCCACTTTATACCAAATTCTCTTTGATCCAATGACAGATGGATTGTGTCGTTGCTGCTTTGTGAGGTTTCTCATGGCTCAATATCGAAGTTTCGACATTTTTGGGTCTTATTGAACTTGTTATTGATATATTATTATAATCTTCGATAGTAGATGCTAAACATGACTCAGGTTTCTGCCTGAAGTATGGGAAAATAAGTAATGGTTGCAATCTATTTCTACCCGTTATTTATTTCTATTCAATTATTCCTTCTCTCTATATTATTTGAAGTAATTAATGACAATGTTTCAACTCTGTGTGCTGGAACTAATGCGAGTAAAGCCACAATTCTTTTTTTTTTTTTTTAGTTAGTTCTTTCTATGTAATTTGTTCTAGTGGAAATAACTTGCTCAGTCTCTCCAACACTATAGGAGGATGACTGAGAGTATTTTGGTAGAGAGGGATTTAGATTATGAGCCTCCTTTAGAAATCTGTTGAGAACTATTTCATCATTTGATTTGATTTCAAATAATAGTGACAGAGTAGATCTCGATGTGTTCAAAGTTGAATGGAACATATTTCTCTGACCAACTTTGATGAGGATTTCAAAATATTATCCATACTATAAGTACATGGCTCAAAACCCTCGAAATACCAAACTCCCACCATTTTTTGAGAACACACAGGAGTACTTTTTCATTTCCTTGATAATTTCGCTGCCTCCAGGGAAAGGGAGCCGTAGAGAAGATGAGCTTCCCTAGAATGAGATAGCAATAATCGTTTTTGAGGAAAAAATTTTGATGATTTCTCAACTAAAAGTTCGCAGAAGGTTGAGTACCAGGGTTGCGATGGCCACGAAGGAACAACGATAATACCAGTTGCCTCATCGATTACAATTTTTTGTAGCATTTTGTGGACAACAGAAAATGGGGGTAATGTATAAAAATTTAGATTACTCCAACTGATTTTGAATGCATCTGTTGCAATTGATCCTTGATCCGGACCCCAAGAAACGAATCTCTCACCTTTTTGTTGAGAGATGATGCGAACAAATCTATTTGAGGTACACCAAGTCTTTCAACGACTTGCTGAAATACTTGAGCATTCCATTCGTATTCTGTATCCACGGAAGTGTACCTTGAAAGTTTGACCGCATCTACGTTATCCAATGAACTGAAATATGAAGCAAAAACTGTGATATTCCTATTCTCACACCAGAGCCACAGGCGAGGCTACAGGTCTCTTGAAATTTCATCAAGGTGCCCGAAACGAGTGCTCCCCATTTTATAGATGCATGCCACGGCTGTGACATCATCGATTCTTATAAGAATATTACGGTTCAGGGTTTTTCTGAGAACTTTTGATGAGAGCTCTGAATACTGCTTGTATTTTCAAACAGTTTATATGTTTTCTCCTCTCTTCGAAGCTCTAAAAACCCTCATTCAGGATATTAGCTACTTTGTCATCACAAACCCCTCCCCAGCCAGTGGTTGAGGCATCTGAAAATATTTCAAAGGAAAACGGTTTTTGCTTTACTTCTTTTCCTTCCTTGATGATATTAAACAACCACCACTCAATTCCAACTCCCAGTGTAGGAGATAGTTGCATGTTCGCATTAAAGTTTCCCTGATTATGCCTGAGTGCTTAAATGTTCTCAATTTCGAACTTTTTTGAATAGAGCCAGCCATCTTATTGTAGGGGAAACTGATATCAATTTTCCCACCAAAGATGCAAAGGTTCTGATTTTGCACCTATGTTTTGCTGCGATCGATCTCAGACTAGAATGTTCTCAATTTCGAACTTTTTTGAATAGAGCCAGCCATCTTATTGTAGGGGAAACTGATATCAATTTTCCCACCAAAGATGCAAAGGTTCTGATTTTGCACCTATGTTTTGCTGCGATCGATCTCAGACATAATATAACATCCGTAATTTTTTCTTGTGGCAAACTGATGGTCATATTTTTCGAATTAAATATGAACCCCAAATATTTCACTTTGCAGGAAGACTCAACTCGACTTTTTTTCATAATTTGTTTAGAACCCAGCATTGACAGAACTTTTTCTGCTTTATTGACGAAATATTGACACCTAGAAAATGTATTTTCCATAATGAGTGTGTCATCCAAGTGGGTAATTGATGTTCAACCTCTGAGTCTCATATATTTTCCGAAAGTTTTCATTAATTTTGTGAAAACATACGGACCAATGCTTGTGAATTCAAATAAGTTGTCATCAAATTGAAACCTCAAATATTTTATATCTTCTAGTGCAATTGGTATAAGAAAATATGCATCTTTTAGATCAATAGTTCCCATGAAGCACTCATGTGTCAAGAGCTTCATAACAGGATTAATTATCCATCTTTGTTTTTGCTTTTTTTTTTTGTGAGCAAGTACGATGACAAAAATTCACCTGGAGTATGAACACAATGTTCAATAGTACCTTTTTTAATTAAACCTTCAATTGGATGTAGGTATTTCGAATGTCGGATTTCTCAATGTTGAAAACAGGGACATACAATTGATATGGAGTTGAGGTAAATGGTATACTGAAGCTTAGTAGTCAGTCTTGAATTATATTATTGTCAGTGAATTCTGACCAATTTCCATGGAAATATTTCAAACGACCAGCATAACATTGCGTGTCATTTACCTGAACTACTTCTCCCTGTATTCCCTGTTCTGGCGTCGGAGTTGAGTCTGATGATATCTGCTCGATGTCCTTGCTTGGTTGTAGTTCCGATGTGCCTGCTTGTTCATCACTGTATATCCTTCTTCCTCCCTTTTCTCTGCTTTCATTTTGGGTTTTTTAAAGCTGCTCCTGTAGTTTTCTGTATTCTTTCTAGTTTTTACTCCACCTTCTTTGAACATATTTCTCTTCAGTTATTGTCCTAATTTCTCCAGTGACTGACAGTTCTTCACTTTCTCCATGAAATTTGATCCAAATAATAGATCATCGATTGGAGACTGCTGGGATGCCGCTTTTGTTTCCAAGTTGATGTATGGAACCATATTCGTTCCCCTCTTCATAGATAAGGCATGATGAGTATTTGCAAACATTTGTCCTGCTTTTGCCACTTGTTGAATCCTCTCTGATGTTAAAATTAAATCATCTTCAGGATTCATCACCTTTTTTTTTTTTTTTTTTCTTTTTTCTTTTCCTCTTGGAGCGCACGAAAGAAAATGCCTATAATGTTCAAGGAACATCGTTCTTTCCTAGGGAGGATAGGGACAGGAGGTAGGATTGTGATTAAAGCTGACAACCTATCCCAATTTGTTCCTGTAGTGCCACTAAACATTTTTCGGAAAATATTGCAAACTCTGATGGTATCAAAGACTGTCTGGTATTATAGGTATTTCTGGAGCTCATTTCGAGTATTCAATCGCACTCCTTCTCGTAGAAGGAAGCCCACGTTGCTACTTGATCATTGTTGAGAGTGCTTTCCGTTTTTGCAGGGCCCACACTATTTATGCCCAACATTTTAAAAGTGCCCAATATCATTGAGGTACAACAAACGAACTGCTAGCACGTCATTTGATCATCATATCACCTAATTGCATCAACCATGCCCAACGTCATAGTTAGTGTTATGTGTTTTTTCACTGTGCCCAATGTCACAAGTTCATATCGGTTTTAGTGCCCAATGTCACTAAATAATACCAAACATACATTTATCTTTCCTCATTTCCTTATTTGTAATGTTTTTTACAAAACTACGCCCATGGTCATGGAAAAACAAAAAAAAAATTCGACAAATATATAATTTATTACTTACAGCTCGTTGAACCGTCAGTTTCCGAAGCTTGGGTAATGTTCTTTTCCATTCGAGCTAATTTCTTCTTGATTTCGCCATCTCATCCATCAATTTCCTCTTTTCTCGTTTGAGTTTCGGGATTTTGAATAAAACACGTAAAATTCCACCAAAACTGATTCGCTTTTAACACTTGTGATCACTTCGACACAAAATAAAAGACTGAATTGTGAATCACCACCGGCCGTATTAGTCAGGTGAGACGATAAGGACTGGGACAAAAAATTTCCTATATCTTTCAAGATGTGTACACCGAGGCACAAAATAAAGGTATCTATCAACAACCAAAGGAGGACGTAGATGTGAAGAATAATACATAATACAAAATAATGATAATACAACTTTGACACAAAACTGTTCTTCTTCAACAGTTTTGGATGAAACAATTAGGTACCTATAAATAGTATATTCTTCAACGAGCGTATAATGATAGCTATTATTCCCGAGGATATGATTCCGAAACGAGCCGTAGGCGAGTTTCGGAATTATCTGAGAGAATAATAGCTATTATACGCGAGTAGAAGACTATACTTTCTCTACGACTATACGATAGTCAGAAATTTGATGTAATCTAATTATTATTTATGAAACTAATATACTTGATGTATGAATGTTAATGATATTATAATACAATTGACAGGAATCTTTAATATTCAACGAACTCAATGATGAAACAACACAATAATTATTAGGTCAGTAAATTATGTTTCTCGTACTTTGTGACCAAATTTTTAGTGATATTCTCACAATTCGTGAAATTTAATGTCGGTGTTGCATTTAAATCAACACTGACATTTTTATTCATATTGCTAGTTGATGTTTTTTGTGTGAAGGAACTGTTATTTGATGATGATGAACATTGTTCGATTCATTGAAGAATTCGAATCTGCCGTTTTTTTTATTCAACATGGAATCTTCTAGAAATCCTTCTGCCACCGATGTGCTCTTCCAGCCACCATGTCTTTTCAATGCTATTATACCTCCACCTGCATTGACAAGCAAAGCAATGCCCGGTGTACATCTCGGGATTTGGTAGCTTCCAAAATGTAACTATTTGTTTTCCCATTGCTGCAAACTTATTAATTCCAATTTTCTAAAGAGTACATTTTCCTTTTTGGTAATTCATGAAAAAATTGGAAATCCCAACATTTGCTGCTCGTATATCAATGTACTTTTTACAAAATTGATAAAATTTTCCGGTTACAGTGAACCTCCTTATAATTTTTGTTTTGGTCTCAGGAATAGTTATCATCCATGCAGATCCAAGATCTTGAATATCTTCAATATTCATAGAGTACATTTCTATGGAACGGCAAGCCTCTATTATATCCTCCAGATATCAAAGTTAAAACTTAAAAGACTCTATAAGTCAATCTGACATTCGCGAAAGTCAAGCCGTGACGTGACCCGTAAAATGAAGCAGAGCCTTCTTGAGAAATTTGTTTGGTAGATTTGCTGGTTTTTCATTAGTCTAACCTTTTCAGTTGCTGTGGATCCTGAAAATTCTGAATCTGTGATTGGTCGAGTGCCGTTGAATAATGAGTTGGGATCCACGGTGTCTTGGAATCATCTTCATTCATCAATTACTAACCTATATGTAATCAATGTAGAATACGATAGTCGTAGAGAAATGTAATTTCTTCAAGCTCATTTCATTACCTGATGCAAACTTCATACTCGCCTCGTAGTAAATGACTTTACTGTTATCACATTACGTGTTCGTTAGACAGTGCACTATATATTTACTCTTCAATCGTATATTTCTGATGACAATTATTTCTACATGTTTTCCAAACATTGAAAAATAACCTGATTGAACAATTTATGATTGAAACCTCATTAGATCTTCTTCAGTGCTGTAAATGAATGTTTTTCACCCCCTTTGTTCATCGAAAAGCTTTCAATGAAAATATTCAACATTGTTTAGTATGCATGGAAATTAATATGCATCATTTTGTTGTACCGCTCTGTCGACATCGGAAGCATAATAAAGAACTTTCGAGTGGCCTTATTAGACACAGAAGAGCGGCTCCCACATCTACCCCAATGAAACTGCTTAATAGTTTTAGCGGAAATAACATCGATGCAACTCGATTAGGGGTGTTTTTTTCTGGTTGGCGTGGGTGAAAAATGTATTGGTTACGGATTCATGCTTTCAGGTTTTAGAATGTATATCGACCTACTCGACTGGATTCGTGATTCGATTTGAGATTTTTTCACGAAACCATCTGTTCGATTTTGTTAAATGGCCTTGTTAAAGTTGATGTTCGAATAATGATTAGTGACTTTTTTATTTATATCTACCTAGAATATCGATTATGACAAAAAGATGAAAAGTTCCTTATTCCACATCAACGAGTTGATTCAACATTTTTTTGAATGGATTATTCTTATTCGAGATATTATAATGCAATTCCGCTATTTTCAGTCACACACAATCTTCTTATTCTTCTTTTTAATCTTCACTGTTTTCTGTTTGTTCATGAATCATGAGTCACTAGGTACATTTACATATCGAGTGTTGAAAGATTCCAAATCTTGACTTTTGAAATTTCCACAACGAAAAAAAAATCCAAAAGGGCCTTAATATCCGGCTCGAAGGACCATGGTTCTTCTCAAAAGCTCACATAGGTGGATTGCTTCGAAATGTACTGAATTCTCATGAAACTTTTGTCATCTATAGGTAACCAATTAGAATATGCAATAAAGTATTATTACAAGATATTATGGCGAATAGGTCACGAATGCGACTTACCTGGAGGGTATATCTTCATATATTTTCTTGATTATTCTCGAATGCTGTTGGAGCTCAACGTCTCTGATCGGGAGGGCCCTCCGGGTAATTAGACTGGATTCTGGATAACTGTCTTGATTCAGAATGGTTCTTTCACACTCACAAACACAAATAGGGGTTTTCAACAAAAAACAGCGTTGTTAATGGTATTGTAAAGTCTTTCCGGTTTTGGTATGCGTATGTATATGCGATCGAAAGCAGTGGTAAAAATCTAATGCCGCCTTTCGCGTCGTTCTCACTTCTTTTTCCGCAAAATCTCTTTTTCTTCTCTCTGACAAAAAGTAACACATATATTTATGAAGAATGAGAAGTAGATCGGTAAATTACGAGGATCGAACGTTATGCATTTTGGTTACTTATCGAGAAATCAAAGCGATTTTATGAAAATATATAGTTGGGGCATGGGAAAATACAGAATTATATTATGATGTACAACTTGTTGAAACAACCTGCTATTAGTGAAGTCAAATTAGATTCGCCAATTATTATGTGATGAATGGAATATACACCTTATTCCTTAGTTCTCTCTTTTTCATTATCCTCTGTAAGTTTGACATGCTGACCTGACGTGCCCCTTCCCCCCTCACTTTCTGTCTTGTGCAGGTGTCCTGGGATTTTGACAAGGCTACCACAAGAGTAGTAATAGTAGTATATGTACTTCGTTGGTATGTATATGTACATCCACCTTACGAGAGGTCCTTCAGCCTATGTATGTTCTGTGTAGGCTTTGTTACTAACTTCATACGCCACCTTAGGAGCAGCACTGTTAATTGGAACGCAACAACGAATCGTGCGGAATCATCACCGGCCGAGGCTACGAAACTTAGAGTTTATAACTCGTTTTATATGAATAAAGATTCTCTGCTTTATTTATTGAAATAATAATTATGTCGAAATACCTATGTTATTCAAAATGTGACTTATTGTATATTATTGTATCAGGGTTTTCTTGTTTTATTCGGAATACCAATAAATGACCTTGAAACTCGTCGGACTCTGACAATGGTTCAACCAGGTGTGTATGCGTATACGTCTTGAGCGAAACTCCTTGAATGAACTGGTGACGTCATTCTAGCGTAAAAACGAGGGGTTGCCTTATCTGCTAGACCTGTTTACGGTGTTTCGGTGTTTACAGGAGTCTTTATACTCTTACTTGGCACTGCTTCTCAAGAAGGTCGTAGAACAGGTGTAGCATTCTTATAGTAAATCGAAGGGGAATTTATCAGGAAGTAGACATTATGTAATGAATGGAATTCTTCGAGCGTCACATGTTCAGTTGTGTCGCCTTCCCCTCTGAGAAGATTATGACAGAGATTATACACTTATATGAGGACATCAGAAATCGACCTGTTCTTTATAACTATCTTCTTTGTCACACTAGGTTTGAAAAGAATATTCCTTCAAAGTAACTAGGTACACCTTTTTCTATTTTAGTTCAAAAAGCATCATCATTTCAATTTAAAAAAATATCAAATGTATTTCAAAATTATCAATCCAATTTTTAAATTGGTCATGTGCATTTCAAATCAGTCATTTTAATTTCAAAAAGTATCAAATGTATTCCAAAATCATCAATTCGATTCCAAAATGCGTCAATTTTATTTCAAATTAGTCATTTTAATTTAAAAAAATGCCATTTTGATTTCAAAATCCATCATTTCAATTTCCAAACTGTTCATTTTTATTGATGATGCCACAATGACAGGAACCAGAAGCCAGAACCGTTCCAATAACAAGGTGAATGAAAATATCACTTACAATACATTTGATATATTTTGAAATACAAATGACTATTTTGCAATTCGGAGTGTTAGTTTTTGAAATTATCTTGATAATTTTGAAATACAATTGATGTTTTTTGAAATTAAAATGACTAATTTGAAATACAAATGATGCTTTTTGGTATCCAAATGACAATTTGTAAATACAATTGACCATTTTTTAACTAAAATTGGAAAAGGTGTAGTCACTTTGACTTTGATTAATAATTAGGATACATCAGGCACAGTTCCGGAAAATATGTATACTTATTCCCTCAACTGTGATTCAGAGTAGAATGTAGAACTTGTAGACAGTGACGAAGTTAAGCGTGGGAAACTTGAATCATGATCGACCCCCCCCCCCCAAAGAAAATTTGTGATAATGAAGTCGTTAAGTTGTTCCAATATTTTCCAATTTACCAAAAATATCGATCATCAGGAACTACTGGACGAATTCTCAAAGACATGAAGCCGAAAATTAATGCTCTCGCATATAACATCAGTGGCACGTGAGGCGCAAACCAGAAAGTTGAAATTATTAAGGTGTTTCAAGCTCAACACTATATACTTATGTATTGGTTTTTTTCAAATAAGTATATTAATAAGTATATTATAGAGGTCGACGAAAAAATTAATCAATATGTTCCTGAAATTTTCATAGATACTTTGTGGAATGGTTATATCTATATTTCTAGTTCAACTGTAGATATTTTATTTCGTTTCGGTATGACATCCATATCGCGAGATAACTGAAAACACAGTGAGTATTAATCAAATATAATATCAAACGAAAAATATCGCGCCGCCCCAATATTTGCACACGAATTAATGGAGCATAGGAACTCCACTCTACACTCTATGAGCATGGTTTCGGCATCGGATGATCATTTTTGATGGGGGAACGAAGGTCCATATGGCCACTTAATTACGCTCCGATCATCAATCTGATTTATTAACATTATTTTCGAACATACTGTTGCTTCCTCTTTGTGCTGCGGATGATATCTGATGATGAAAAGACGGATGAGTGGAGATCATATTTATCTAAATGGTTATACTTTTGTATTATTATTTTGATTTATCACTTACACCCAAGTGATAGAGAGTTGAAACGTCATTGCATTTTCGATCTGCCAATTCATTCCCGTTGAAAATACAATGCCCATTTTGATCGAGAATCTTCAATTCACAAATGAAATCATACTTCCTCACTCCTTCAAGGCATCATATATCACAATCCATTGAGACTTGCAGATATTATTATATCAAGGATGGTTTCGTTTGTACTGGCTAATAATATAGGCGATATTTTTCATTACTTTTCCAGAACATTCAGGTATTATCAACGATAGGCAATATGGCTTCCCAGATCAACTGGTGACCTGCTCGCTTACGTCTCACATATATGGCAGCAATCTATTGAAAAATATGGTGAAACCTTAGCCGTGTCACTTGATATCTCCAAGGCATTCGATCGAGTCTGGCACCACGGACTCCTCGCCAAGCTTCCATTTTATGGCTTGCCTTTCCAGCTATGTTCTCTGCTAGCTAGTTTTCTCTCAAACAGGTCTCTCCATGTAGTGATCGACGGAGTTTCATCTGACTCTCTTATCATAAATGTTGGTGTTCCGCAAGGATCAATCCTAGCACCAATACTATTTCTACTCCATATCAACGATTTGTTGGAAGCAACTTCATGTCCAGTACACAGCTTCGCGAATGATAGTACCCTCCATACCGTCTTCTCTTCCAGGGCTCCAATACCAGCAAGACAAATCATAAACAAACGAGGGATGTTGACAACATAAATATGGACTTGGCATCGATTCTTGAATGATGGGGATCGAATAACCTGGTAGATTCCAATGTAAACAAAACACCAGCATGCCTTTTCTCTAGAAAAGTCGATCTCACTGTGCATAACATGAGCTTGTCAGGAGTAACCATACCTTTGAAGACATCCATTTCGATGCTTGGTATTACTATCAGCAATAACCATTCTTGGGAAAATCACGTGAGATCAATTGCTGAAAGTGCATCCCAAAAACTTGGTTTTCTGTTTCGGGACAGGAGCTATTTCACTTCCAGTCAGCTGCTTATGATCTATAAGGCACAGATCCGACCTGTCCTGCAATACTGTTCCCATATTTGGAGTGCAGCTCCCATACATACCCTGAAACTGTTGGATTCTGTCAAAAAAAGGGCAATTCGTCTCGTGGGTGATGCCTCGCTCACAAACTCACTCACTTCTCTGGAACACCCGAGAAAAGTTGGCAATCTGACTCTATTTTATAGATATTTTCATGGACGATGGTCTTCTGAAATATCAACAATTGTTCCTCCCTTAGCAATCCCCGCGAGATTAGCCCGTCCAGTTGAGGCTTCGCACCCCTTCGTAGTCACTTTGGAGACCTGCAGAACATCGACAACGACTCGCTCATCCAACGAACAGCGAGGCTCTGGAACACTTTGCCAAGGGAGGTGATCCCCAAAGGCATATAACCTCCAGAAATTCAAGAAGAACATCAATTCCAACCTTATTTCCCTTGGTTCTCACGATGTTCTTTGAACATTACAGGATATTCCTTTTCGTGGGAACCAGAACATAAAAAAAAACAATGTCGTTGTCAAATACAAGACATTATACGACTTCGCTATTGAAATAATCTCTTCTCATGTTGAAAACGGGAGCAGAACCGGTCCCGAAACGTCCAAAGATAAGTGAAAATTTGATATTTTTTCTATATACCTTTATTTCCCTTCTCCAAAAAAAATTTTTTCAATACAAATTGTCACTGACAAGCTAGTGAATTTTTCTTTTAGGCTCTCTGATAGGAAAATTCTTTAAACGCAGTGACATTTTGGGGCAAATCATCTGATTTGTCCTTACTACATGCACGTATATTGAAATAATATTCATATTTTTATTTTATAGAAACGAGGAGAGAAAATCCCAAAAAATTTGGAATAATGAATGTCGTTGTCAATTTTCATTACCATATAATTTTATTCAAATCATTACTTGTAACGTTGCATAGCAACAAACTTTTTCTGCGTAGGCAGTTGAAATTTGGAGAAAAAACTATTTTTTTTCACTAAATGGAGAAGAATTTGATTCTGCATCGATTTGATTCAGCATCGGTCCTAAAAAGAAACCTTAATTTGAAAAAATCAATTATGTCGTACCTTGTATTTTTTTTCCAAATTAATAATGCATGTATGCAACACTTATGAAAACACTGCATACAATTTTCATAATTTTACAAAGTAGAAGCTTCACGTTGCTCAGGAAATAATCTCTTTGAAGACATGAAGTCATTAATAATTTCCCTATTTTTCAACAATTAACTGCTGAAGTGCTCTTTTTACGTGTAACATAAAATTATCGCACACGTTTTCCGTGTCCCTTCTCATAAAACATTAGAGAGAGGTGAACTGTAATCTTGGAGGAAAACTGTTAAAACGCCCATATTTCCGCGAGGAAAAATTATAGTGAGAATGGGTGATTTATTAAAACGACTTGACTGTGTCTAGTGTTTCTGCTTTTCAATTTTCATCGTGATAATTTATATAATCAAAGAAAAAGTTATGAATATTTGATGAATTTCTAAGAGATGAGACTATACAGAAGGCGTATACGTATAATAAACAAATAATAGGTAACATATCATTTATGAGATTTTGGCAGAGAAATCTATATACAGAGAAATCTACAGAGGCTGCGACAAAGGGTATCGCTTAGTGATATGGAATGAAGGATATTTCTTGATGTGGAAAATTGAAAGGTCGCTTACTTTTCTACGGTGTTCCAATGATGTCAAATGATTAGTGAGTGTGGCATCACCCACCACCTTGATAAACGAACAGTAAATGCTGGTGTTGCTATGGTGACGTAAATTTCTGTTCCTATCTATTTTAGTATTGTTGAAGATGAGGATATATAGGACTAACTTGATTTATGAAACTATTCTGTCTTATGTGTCATTTTGTAGCGTTATTATAAAATCTTGTTTATTAAAAACCTTTTTTTTATTAATAATATGGACAAAAACACTCGTAGGAAAAACATTGCATTCAAGTCCTGCAGAAAATGTATTTTTTTACTACTGCTATGGAAAGTAGCGCATTTCTCATAGCCACTACCGTGGAAGGTAAAATAAATCGTGGCTTCAGCTTGCTTCCTTGGTAGAGATATAGGTTTAAGATCTGTGCTACTCAAGTACCTAATCAGTGTCTCCTTCACTAATATAAAACAAATCCTTTCCAAACTGCAATATGCATTATGCGTTCGTTGATAAAATCATATATACAGGGTATGCCACGACGAGCTTACACTATCTTCATATCGAGAATCAGTCGGGAGGAATCCATGAAAATGTGCATGCATGCTTATATTTCACAATACGCTCTTTTCATTTAAAATATTTTCGACAATGCAGTGTTGTCGCTTCCACTAGGGGAAACTTGGGGACAATCGAAAATGATTACAGAGATGTAGGGTGTGCAACATCGAGATTTTTCAACTTTGGGATTTTTTTGTGTCGAAACTATTCATTATCGGTCAAAACGGCTCACATGTGCCTATCTCAACTTTTGATTCACTATTCACTGATATTCAATCGGAACAGATACAGGGTGTTTCAACATTCAGAATTCTGAGCACCCTGTATCTGTTTCAATTAAATGTCAGTAAATAGTAAATCAAAAGTTGAGATAGGGACATGTAAGCCGTTTTGGCCGATAATGAATAGTTTCGACACAAACAAATCCGAAAGTTGAAAAATCACGATTCTGAACACCTTATATCTCTGTAATCATTGCCTATAGACCCCAAGTGTGATGTATCGATGAAATCAGCTCTTCATGGATAATCTGAAAATGCAATAAAAACAGGGTATTCATTCAAAATTAAAAAGTTGTTGCTACTTTTTGATAGAAGCGGCAACACTGCATTGCTGAAAATTTTTTCAATGAAGAGAGCGTATTCTGAAATATAAGCATGCATTTTTTTTAGGAATTCTTCCGACTGATTCTCGATATAGAGATAGTGTAAGCTCGTCGTGACATACCCTGTATAGCTTGGGAGCAAAGGATCATTTCCTCCCATGTGTGCTTAACTTCACAAGTTCACACGCGGGAGGAAATGGATACCTTTGCTCCCTTGATATATAAATAGCTATAATACTACCAAGGTGTATATTACATTCTTTCAACTATACTAGCATTATATTTCAATCATTATAGTTTTGTGAAACGGACCTATGTCACAATGAAAGTACTTATTCTCAATTCTAATCAAAATCTAGTAGCCATGCCAGCATATTATGTCATGTCGTTATTGATAAATACCTACTAAAAAAAAAAAAGATTCGAGTGCCATTCCTGTGGATATCGCATCAGAACAGTGAATTTCGGTTAATTATAACAGAGGTGGCTATATCTTTATTGACTAGTGGTTCATAAAATGGCGAAAACTACCTTGGTAATAAGAACACACTTTATATGCCTTCAGAAGGAGTTCTTAAATAATGGTAGGTTATATAGCTACTGGTGGAAAATAGTTATTTATACACCAAGGTAGTAAAGAATATCATTATTACCCAAGGACCAAGATTATATCCCGAGGTTTCAGCCGAGGGGTATAAGGTCCCGTGGTAATGATATTCTTCACTACCATGGTATACATTAAATTTTTTTCACGACATGCAATAAATTTCAATCATTATCGTTCTGTGAAACTGAAATATGGACCTATTGTCACTATGAATGCGCTTCCCTTCAATTCTAATCAAAATAATAGCCATGACTATGACAGCATGGTATAGGTTCTACGACTAGTGGTGGAAAAAATAAATTTATTAATGGAATCTCTTCTTGAATCAATATAATTTTAAATATCTATGATATAATAAAATATTCTTGGTTCCTATCGTGACAATATACAGTGCCGGATTTATACTCACTTACGCTGGGGGCTAGGGTTAGGTTAGGTTAGGTTCCATGTGAGTGGGGCGAATACCTCCCCTTCACTGCGACCCCAGATGGGTCTATTGTGGCTCACCCCTAGAGGTTACAGTTCACCGTATAATCCACATCTTTTTACAAAGTTCATGGTTGAATTGGGTGAGATTTGTCTGAAATCGATAGCTTCTAAATTGGTAAAGCCAAATGTGTCGAACCTTATAGTCTTTCTAAGCTAGAGCATGAACATAATATGTGTTCAGCCGTTTCGTCTTCCACACAACAGAACCGACAGTCCGTTTGTTGGTTCAGACCCATCCTTCCCAGGTGGTATCTTAGACGACAATGTCCCGTAAGCAGTCCAGTCAGAATTCGCAGGTTACCCCTGCTCCATTCTAGGATCTGCCTGGTTATTTTTTCCGATGGTTTAGGCAGGAATGCCTTCGAATGGGTTAATCCTGGTAATTCCACTAGTACGTGAGTGTTTTCCCCTCCGCCCAGCCCGAGATAGTTGTTTTCGCCGCACTTGCGGTGACCCCAAAATATGATTCTGGTCCTATGAACATAGATTCGGTTCCCTGTTTGGCAAGGATGTCGGCTTTCTCGTTACCCTCCACCCCCTGGTGTCCAGGCACCCACAGCAAAGTGACTCTGTTGTTAGCACCCAGGCATTCCAGGGAGCTGCAGGGGGCTAACTATTAAGATGCCGCCGCGCCGCCGCCAAATAATTCAAAATTTAAAGTACCCGTTCACCGAATGTAAAAAATATAAAACTGTAAAATTTCCCTTCTTTCTTCTTCAGAACGTGAAGTTCCCGGGTACGGTTCTGTCGGTTCTAATTCTATCTCATATTTGAACTGAGAAAAAATTTATGTATATTAGTGTCTCTCTTGGCAACTTCATCCAACTTCATTTGTTTATTCATCTTCTACCATTTCCAGAATGCACCACTTTCTTTTTTACTCATATTTTTGAATTCCAGTTTCAGTATTTACCATTACTATTACCATTTACTTGACACTGCTGTATTGACGTTTTTTGTATAAAAAACGTCAAAATCAGCAGTGTCAAGTTAGTACATTTAGGAACTCTAGGATATTATAGCCATCGGTGCAGGTACCAAGAGCAATCGCGTCAGCGTATCGAAAATACGTAATCACAGGGCGATTGTTGTAGCAGGGCCGCTTCTATCGGCCAGGTGCGCTATGCGTCGAGGGGACCGAACACGCGTATCTACCGGCAGCTGTCCCTTTGGGGTGGCACCCCATCGAAGAACCGGCCATTAGGGCGCACACACATCACACATGCCGTGACGTATGCGAGCGTATGTGAGTCGTCGAGGTCGAGGTGCGCCTATTGTCGCCAGTATGCAAATCGGGCCCTTTGTTCCGCGGATTTCGACAATGCACAGATGCAGCTCCGAATAGCTTGGCTGGAAGGAATTTTGGCAAGTTTGAGAGGGGTGGTGCAGGGAGAGAGTGAAGGTATTTGATTTATAGCAACAAGTACCGCTGTGCAATTTATCGCCTATTGTGGTACGACCGACAATGGGGCATTGCGCACAAACTCTGATCTTAATGTACTTGAAGCTTTCGTATCACTGATACGAATGATATTTGGTAGCTTCAAATTCATCAAGATCGGTGTGGGAGCGAGTGTGGGAGATATAGTAACGCTTGAACACTTCGACGGTCACCTCACGTAGTGACGTATCTCAGTATTCTTAATTTTACAGCAGAGCAGTTCAAAGATTTTTAACATCTTAATACGCTTATATCTCAGAGGTTAGTTCATGAAAGATCATTCTTTTTTCATTCACTAGTGGAAGAACTAGAACTAGTTGTTATATGATATGGTGAGATTTCCAAAAACCATCGCCCGAAGCGAAAATAAAAATGTTTGTTAGATACGTCACTACGTGAGATCATGTTTTATGAGATACGTCTATACGTGAGATGACCCACGACTTGTTTTATTGAGTAGCCTAGCTGACTTCTTTTACTGACTAGTATAGTTTATACTATTATTTCTTAGAATTGGTTCTGAATAATGTATCAGCGAATGATTAGTTTCTGACAACTTGAATTCTAGTTTTTTTACAATGTTTATCATCTACTTTGTACTGAGTGATGGATTTGAATTTCAACAAGATTTGGAGAATGAATTATAAAAACGAGTAAACTAAATAGTGTCATTGATTATTTCCAAATCAGAGTGCGTACTTTTCCTATTAACTTCAATTCTCGTTAATAATGAATAAATTGGTGAGTTATATTTCATCATGTTATTCCGATCTGAGAGAGAATGTCAATTCTCAATTTCAGAAGATTTTTATTTTCATATCTTCCTCTCTTGGTTGTTAAAAAAATGTAATTAAATGCATGTTCGACGGGGCAAATAGCTAAGAAAGTAGTTGTTTTCTTTTGAATATTTCGGATGAGATTATACAGGGTGTTTCAGAGTTATGGTGACAAAAGCCCATGCAGGGAAGATCCCTCTCAGCAAAATATAAAACAAGTCAATATGAACATGGTTCCAAAAATGCTTCGTTCGAGTAAAACAATTGTCAACTCTGATATACATATTATATTTTTATCTAAAAGATAATGCAAATTTTCAACTTCAAAAGATTTTATTTTCAAATTCTTATTGTGTGTGTTCAATTGATGCAATTGATTGTTCGTCGTGCATGGCATATATTATATAGCTATATGAAAGTAGGACTCGTTTTCTATAGCTATATGAAAGTATACTAGTTTTCTATTGAAAATACCTCGGAAAATACCGAAAAGAATTCATATTTTCATCAGAATGCAATCAAATTTTCAATGTGTTTTTTTAAATGTATCAATTTTTTTTCATTTTAATAATACGTATCCCAGATTTTTTCATACAGCCAATCTGATATATTGCTGCTTTGGAAACATTTTTAAAAAATTACACTCTTGTCAAGACACTAGTCAAACCCAATAAATGATTTTGAAGCCATTGTGTCAAACCACCCCTGAAAATCCACCCCCAACCTGATTTTTTCGAATGACTCCCTATACATTTTTTTGTTGATGCATGGAGTGCAATCAATTCTTACTTCAACGATTTCATCACACTCGATCATTTGACTGATTTTCAATAGACTCATTCGAAGTAAACGTAAAAGGCATTGTCTTAGTTGAATGTACCTATGCCTATAAACTGATCAAAGGACACGTGCACGAACAAATGTCAAAAAAAAACAACAAAAGAAATGATCTACACCTTCCTTCGAATTTTGTAATTTTGGAAGTATTATACGTATGTCAAAATAACAAGTTTGATACATCGTTGGAGTTAGAATTGATTGCATTTCATTAATAAACAAAAAATGTACATGGTGTAACTTGAAAAAATGAAGTTGGGGGTGATTTTTCAGGGGTAGTTGCCATCAGAAGTTGACACAATGGCTCCAAAGTCATTTGGGTTTGACATTAAGTGTTATTTTTTTTTTCCAAGCAGCATAACTGAGATATTGGCTCTATAAAAAGATCTGGGACACCCGGTATATCTGAGAATATTCCTTTTCAATATACCAAATCAAAGGGTTCAGACTTGATCTATGAAAATTTGAGTTTTTTCCAGGCCCTGATGTCCATCGTACAACTGAAAAAATTTCGTTGATGAATCGTTTTTTGTAAACATCGTGGAAATTCTCAACCCAGTTCTGTTGAAATTTAGCAGACATTTTTGTAGTAATGGAACATCAATTCAGTCATGATTAGATTTAAGAAAAACCAATTTTTTCTAAAAAGTTTGACGCACCCTGTTTTTCGAAAACTATGTATTTCCGGTCATATGTTTGCATGAACTTTCCAAGAATCACTCTGTAAAGATAGACCACAAAATTCACAAAAATTGCATTATTCGTAGAAAAAGTATATCAGTATTTCGATATAAAAGAAAGACCGGATACATGTAAACAGATTACACAAAAAGGGCATAATTTAGTATAGAAAATACACTGACCATTCAACCGATAATATCTTACAATAACATCAAGAGTTTAGCAATAGTGCCCCTTGATTTGGAACAGTCTATATTATCAAATCATAGATCTAGATGCGACCCAAATCTTTTATAAGGATGTTTACTTGTCCTGCATAAATTCATTTTACTAATGCAGCATTCATCTGAAAGGATGTCGAAAATCAACCCTTCGAAATCGTGCACCCCTCTAGACAGATGCAACTATGATTTCGCTTCATTCCATCATTCCGTCATTTCATCAAGAAATATAATAGGTCATATTTTCACCAGACTCATGTGCCCTGGAGGGTAGCCGACTGGGATTATAGTCAACAATCTGAAGGTAGAAAATTGAGTAGGAAAAAGGCACGCGTACGTGAATTGCTTTTCGCACGTGGCCGTGAATGCACCCTGAAAATTGAACGCGCTGCATGGATAGTAACCCTACAGGTAAATAAGTGACTCACTGCTCACTGTTGATGCATATCTTGGAAATAATTATTTTGTTCATTACAATATTAAAAGGTCGATCCTCAAATTGACCTAAGTCAACCTCAACGTCACTGAACAACAACTAAAATGTATCTAAAATAAAATCCGACAAAATCTTGTTGAATTTGTGAAATTATCATTCTTTGATTGATAATTTGTTATCACTGATGAAAGTTATATGGTCAATCAGGAATCTTACTATGTTTGGTGATGTGTTGAAACCAAAAAAATTAAATACTGTCTGTAGGTTAATCGAGGAGGTGGTATTGTCATTATTCCAGATTTTTTGGGATTTTCTCTCCTTGTTTCTATCAAATGAAAACATGAATATTATTTCAACATACATGTAGTAAGAACAAATCAGTTGATTTGTCCCAAAATGTCACTGCGTTTAAAGAATTTTCCTATCAGAGAGCCAAACAGAAAAACTGACCAGCTTGTCAGTGACAATTTGTATTGAAAGAGGTTTGGAGAAGAGAAATAAATGTATATAGAAAAAATATCAAATTTTCACTAAACTTTGGACGTTTCGGGAACGAATCTGCTCCCGGTTTCAACATAAAAAATGAATATTTGAATATCAAATTCGTATTTGTCTTGATACTTTTCAGTTCTCAGTGACAATTGGTGACGTTGATGGCAATCAAATGCGAGTTACAGAATAGTTTCCTTATTATAATCTTGAATTAACTATTTTTATTTTCAGATTTCAGTAGTGAATACCATCTAAGTATCTATATCAACTGAACAGGAAACAATGCTATTGTCTCCGTTCAGAATAATGCAAGTATAGATTCCTTGATTTTCCTTTTCTGGTTGTTATCGCCTTTTCCAATGATTTTAATATTATTCCATTCTGCCATATATGTTGTCTCATACAATGAGATCAATTCTAACTCAAACAAAGCTGAAAAATGAAGAACAATTACCAAAAAATTGTATTTACAGTATACATTGTGTTTGTGGAAAGTTTTATACAGGTGAAACCAAGAGACTTCTTTCAGTAAGGACGAAGGAACATAGGTACAATATAAAGAAAAGACACATCGACAAATCCAAACTAGCTGAACATATCCTTACTGAAGATGGACAACATATGGCAGGATGGAATACACGTGTATTGAAATAATATTCATATTTTTATTTCATAGAAATGAGGAGAGAAAATGCCAAAGAATCTGGAATAATCAAAAAAATTAACTTATCTCTTCAATATTAGTTGACATTTTAGAGTTCACCCTATGATGAAACACCAAGAAATCCAATTCTCAAAAAGGGAGAACTTCAAAATGATGTGTTATTGGCAGTGAGGTAGTTCTGTTTGAAATTTTGAAGTTGGCGGGTTCCTAGGGGTTAGGGGAAAAATTTCAAATTGGCTTCAGTATCAATATACCTTTGAAGACATCCATTTCGATGCTTGGTATTACTATCAGCAATAACCTTTCTTGGTGAAATCACGTGCGAGATCAATTGCTGAAAGGGCATCCCAAAAACTTGGTTTTCTGTTTCGGGCCAGTAGGTAGCTATTTCACTTCCAGTCAGCTGCTTATGATCTATAAGGCACAGATCCGACCTGTCCTGGAATTCTGTTCCCATATTTGGAGTGCAGCACCCAAACATACCCTGAAACTGTTGGATTCTGTCCAAAAAAGGGCAATTCGTCTCGTGGGTGATGCCTCGCTCACAAACTCACTCACTTCTCTTTAACACCGCAGAAGAGTTGGCGATCTGGCCCTATTTTATAGATATTTTCATGGACGATGCTCTTCTGAAATATGAACAATTGTTGCTCCCTATAGGCAGTACCCGCGAGATTAACCCGTCGCGTTGAGGCTTCGCACCCCTTTGTGGTCACTTTGGAGACCTGCAGAACATTTCTTTCCAAAGACTCGTTCATCCAACGAACAGCGAGGCTCTGGAACACATCGCCAAGGGAGGTGTTCCCCGAGGCATATAACCTCCAGAAATTCAAGAAGAACACCAATTCCTACCATGTTCTCTGAACATTACAGGATATCCCTTTTCGTGGGAACCAGAACATAAAACAAATATATATATATATAGTGCTTCTCCCAAGTGCAAAAATTGGGGATATTTATATAGGCTATGACGAACGCTCTTGGGATTGCAATGCTCTAAGAATTCATCACGTGACCCGACCAATTAGCATGCCAAATGAATGTTCTATAATTCGAAAGCAATTCACTTAGCTGAAGCAGAAACCTTTAATATTCCCTATTCCCGTTTAATAAGCATAAATTTCAGTTAGTCCGTTCCCCAGGGCCTGTTATTTGCCCCTTTCTTTTTGTATTTGGTATTCGTCCTTTAGAAACCTTTGTTTCATTCGATAACTCTGTAGTCCCGATAAAATTCATTGTTTTATGAGCCTGTTTTGGAATTATTGTTGTCCATTTGGTATCAATCAATCAATCAATCAATCAAACTTTTATTAAATAAGTTTTCATCTACAATAAAAATTAGGAAAGAATCATAACATCATTGTAGAATACTAACTAATTCAACAGGTCATACAATGAAAAATGAATATATTTATTAAAACAAGTTAAAACAAGACTTAATATAAACACTAACCATCAACTTGGAAAAAGAAATTGAGAATGTGTATAAAACATCAATGATATACTAGACAAATATATTTACAAACAACATTAAACATTAAAATATCATTAAAATAGTCTGATCATTAGAATATTTACTCACATCATGATTCCAGGAGAAATTCATCGACTGAGTAATATGCTTTTCGCAATAAAAATGATTTGAGTTGCCTTTTGAACACATTAAGATTTGTAGACAATTTAATGTCTTCACTGAGATTATTATATAGCTTAACTCCATAGTACATGGGATGATTCTGTGATACTGACAATCTACTACGAGGTGGATGCAATTGATTACAATTCCTAGTGAAATGATCATGAATTTGTTTATTTTTTGGTATACTTGAAAAATGATTCCTGATATATATCAAAGTTTGATAGATATACAAACTGGGCATTGTTAAAATATCATACTGTATGAATAATGGCCTGCAATGATCTCTGGATGATGCACCTGCCATAATTCTTATTGCTTTTTTCTGTATGATAAATACTTCGGAAGATTTGGCAGATAAACCCCATTGTTCTAGACCATAAGCTATGACAGATTGAATCAAACTGTGATACAGAAGTTTAAGAACATCGAAAGAAACTGTTTGTCTCAATTGACGAAGTAGATATATATGTTTACTAAGCTTAAGTCTAACACTATCAATATGATTATTCCAGGTTAACTTATTATCAATATGGACCCGCAAAAATCTTGTATGATTAACTTGATGGATTGTTTCATTGTTTATTTTGACCAAATAGCTTTTATCTATAGTTGTATTTTTTGTAACAAAATTGAGCATTTGAGATTTGGCAGTATTCAGCAACAATCCGTTTAGAGAGCACCACTCAGAAATTTGAGCTGTGACTTCTCGGGCTCTATCAACAACTTCCGAGATAGTTCCCGCAGATACCAAAATATTAGTATCATCAGCAAAAATCACAGTTATTGAAGCTTTCGTACAGAAGTTGGGAAGATCGTTGATGAAAACTAAAAATAAGAGTGGTCCTAGGACAGAGCCTTGAGGAACTCCAATCGGAACGCATCTTGAATTCGAATACGTTCCATTCACACTGACCACCTGACTACGACCAGCTAGGTATGACTTAAGCCAATTGAATGCAGATCCCCTTATACCATAAATCTGTAGTTTATGCAACAATATATCATGGTCAACAAGATCGAATGCTTTGCTCATGTCAAAAAATAAACCCAAAGTTTGCTGTTTTTTGTCTAACATTTCAAGTGCATGTTTAATAAGCTGATCAACTGCAGTCATAGTAGATTTATTTTTTCTATAACCATTCTGACAGGATGAAAATAGTCTGAAAGTTTCGAAATAATTATATAAACGTTGATAAAAACAATATTCAATAATCTTAGAAAACTGATTAAGTAGGGAGATAGGTCTATAAGAGGAAAAATCCGTGCGAGAACCTTTGTTTTTGTAAATTGGTAAGATTTTTGACAATTTTAAGACATCTGGAAATCTTCCCTCGATGAACGTAGAGTTCACGATATAACTCAAAGGTTCAGAAATCAGATGTGCAACTTTTTTGATTACATGACCCGGAATTTCATCCATACCCGAAGATTTTTTCTTACAAACTTTTTTGATGACATCTTCAATTTCTAATTTAGTGGTTGGATATAGATAAATGCTATGTAGGGAGGGTGAAATATAATTTATATTATCACAAGAAGGTTTGGATCGGCTACTGCTAACAGTTGAGAAGTAATCACTGAAAAAGTTGCTAATAGCCTGGTTACCAGAAATATCTTCATCATGAGTATTTCGAAGAAGCTGTACACCACTGCTTGTAGAGTTATTTTGTGTCTCTTTGATTATTTTCCAAGATTCTTTCACCTTGTTTTCTGCTGAAGAGATTCTATTGTCATTACAAGTTTTTTTTGCATGTTTCAATTTTTCCTGATATGTTATTTTGAGCTCTTGAAACTCATCATGATATAAACCATTTTTATATATTTTGTTCAGCTCAGATAACTCTGTTAACTTCCTGCTCATATCTCTCAACTGCTCAGTGATCCATTGGGGATTCCCAGATTTTTTATTCCTAAATATTTTTTTTGGGAATGAAAGATTGAAATAATGAGAAATCATATTGTTGAAATACTCAAACTTAGAATTTACACAATCTTTATCATAAAGTTGAGACCAATCAGTTCCAGAAAGCAGACCATTGAACATTTCTATACTATTTTCACTGAAACATCTCTTGAGTGTTTCGTGGTTATCCTCAACCTGATCAAAACGAAATTTTGCTATTTGGAAAGTATGATCAGAAATACTGGAATGGTTAACAGAGTAGCTAATAGGGTCAACTGTGGACAGAATATTGTCAATACATGTTGCAGAATCACCCCATATACGTGTTGGTTCGCTAATAATGGCATTTATATTATGTTGCTGAAGTATATTCATGAATTCAGTCCTCGTATTACTATATTTCAGCATATCAATATTGAAGTCTCCGCAAATTATTATGTCAAAGTTCTTGTACTTATTATATAACTGTTCAATCGTTCGTTCGAATGAATCAAAGAAAATTTGAGTGTTACCTAGAGGGGATCTGTATACTGACAAAATTGTTATAATTCTACTTTTGGTTTTCAATTCCAAAGCACATATTTCAACGTCTATCTCGATACTAGTAAGTGGTTCGTACGGGCAATATTTATTTTGTGAATAGTTTCCAGTCTATTATTTTTCCATTATTTATCACAAAGCCAGATAAAGATTATGACTAACCAACCTCTTAATGATCGTGAAAAACATATAAATATCCATATACATATATCATGTATATGGATATTTTGGGATTTGGTCTAGTTTCAATGATGAGATTTGAAGATCTCAAGAATTATGTGAGTCGACAACCACACTGAATTTTGGAATTAGGATTATTGGAGTATTATATTATAGATGATGTCGTTTTTCAATATGTCAGGCAGATATTTGTCAATATCGATAGGAATTTCGCTGCGGACAACTCAATTTGTTGAGATATTTTCGAGCCATTTATTTTACGACCCATAGTAGTCGTTGGGGCGCGATATCTAATTTAGCGATAATAATGATTGTAAAAAATATATATAAATACCTATATTATGTATGGATATTTTCGGATTTGGTCTAGTTTCAATGATGAGATTTGAAGATTTCCAGAATATGTGAGTCGACAACCACACTGAATTTCGGGATTTATATTATTGGAGTATCATATTACAGATCTGATAATGTCGTTTTTCAATATGTCGGGCAAATATTTGTCAATATCGATAGGAATTTCGCTTCGGACAGCTCAATTTGTTGAGATATTTCCGAGCCATTTATTTTACGACCCATAGTAGTTGTTGGGGCGCGATATCTAATTTAGCGATAATGGCTCTATATATAATATATATAAACAATATCTAGGTTTCAGGAATTTCAATATCGATATAGCCCAATATTTTGTGGCATTGTGCAAACAAAAATGTCTATGAATATTCTACTGATTATGTCGTGTAATTTGATTTTATGTTCATATACAGGGCGATTCAGTAGCAAATACCATTTATTGATGGGCGCATATATACTCTTGAATATGATGGTATTGAAGTGGTCGACTGACGAAACAGTTTTCAGGTATATTATATAATTTCACACCAGTGGACCAATGATTCTGTTTTTTCTTGTCTATAAATGTACTTGAAATGAGCAGGCGTTGGAAAATTTCTGAATACAGCGGAATAAAAAACTGTCTATCGAAACATTGAAAAAAATTATTTCATTGCGCATAAGCTCTCATTATATTCCATATTCTTGTTCGTACTTGATTGTTAATTTTGGAGGTGAATAAAAATATATCTATAGATAAAGTTGCAGTTTTCCTAAAAACATGTTTCTATTTTTATCTTTAACAAAACAAGAAAAAATTGTTGCTATCACATTTTCACAGTCATTCGAAAATAACCTTGAACAGTCATTGCTGCTATTTCTATACACTCACCTTGCCTAATACACCAACAATAAAACACTTGTTCTTCCATCATCTATACCCCTAAGAAAACTACCCTCCTTGTCCCATTTGAATGCACGGTGCAAATCTTTAGAAAAGTCTTCCCTTGCTTCGAGATGCCAAGTCAGGTGCCACATTGTATGTCATAACGAGGAAGGAGAGGTCCTTTCAGACTTACACTTGGGGTATTTAATCTATGCTTCGGGGTGTAGGTAGAGCTGAAAAGCATCCACCTTAAGGGATGTCTGACGTCTTATTGTATCCAGATTCGATGGAATCGTGTTTTGTGTAACACCTGTTGCCTCTTCGAGGAGCGGTGAATGCATTGACTGAGATTCAGAGATACATCTGTTTGATTACTCCACTCATTTCGAAATACACGTTCTTGATTGGTTGAAATATCTGTGTTGATGATCGAAAAATAGTAATTATCCTAACAAGTGATATATTCTCTATCTTTTAATAATTAGTGATATAGGTATCTATTGTGTGTACCGTTTGAAGCATTATGTATGTAAGCTTATTGCAGAAGCCAGCATGCCCATGGTGTTTGGCCGCTAGGTTTAAGACATTTATAGGAATAAATGAGCCAAAAATACTCCTTCTTTATTTGGTGTTTTCACTTTTTTACTATTGCACTATTCAATAAATGCCGTGTAATGCTTCTCATACCTTTCTTGGCAATAATCTGTATCGCATCTGTAGCTGGAAGTTTTTCATCGCAATTCCACCGAATCTAAAATGACAGTAACGCTCTGTCTGTCACTCTGAGAATGACACTAACTTATATGTGTTTTGATTGACATAACAATAATTGTTTCCTACATCAGATCCAGATATCAGATCAATTAAAGGCTACAGGGGGATTTATATAACAATCAATTATTATTTTTCATGATTTCACATCACAATAAATAGTGCAATTTGAAGGATGATTTTGTACAAACTTACTAAATACTGCAACAAAAAAACCTTAAATTTTCATATTGTGTCACCCACCACTCAGATTTTGCGATAATATTATACACATAAACGCACGGAAATTTGAACTTGAGGAGACGTCAGAATTGCTACAGTTGCTACAGTGTAGAACTTTGGGTGGAAAAGGGCTCTCACCCCAAATTTTATTTTGATCCCTATATTTTTTTTTATTGGTGCCATTCGATAGTTTACGTCGAGTTTCCTCCAGGGTTTGGAATATTTACACTTATTTCATTGCCACCCTGTACACTGAACCAAAGTTTAATTGAATTTGATATTTTTCACTGTAAAGAAATCCATTCCTAAAAGTTGGGTCAGCCATCACATCAACTTTATTGGGAGTAGTAAGGTATTATACGAGGTGTTTTTGAAAAATTTGCACATATTCAGCACATCAATATGATACAGTCTAATGAATATTCCCAAAACATCAGATTTTTACAAATTTTTTCATATAATCATAAGAAATGTTATCTTGAAAATTGAACAAAAAAAGGAAAAAATAAAATATGCCACTTCAAGACAATTTGAATAATTGAATTCTGCGTAATTGTGTCTTCCTCACAGAAACTCGTACAAATGTGACGTCAGAATTTCCACAGTGTAGAACTTTGGGAGGAAAATGGGGTTTCACCCTTATCCCAAATTTGATTTTGATTCCAACATTTTTTTATTGGTGATGTCATTCGATATTATATACGTCGAGCTTTCTTTGGGTTTGAAATATTTGTATTTATTTCAATGTCACCCTGTACTATATCAGACGAGGAGATATAGATAGAATCTGAGGTTGTACTAATACAAGGACGATAACAATGTTCATTGCTCATCGGCCAATTTTGATTGAAGGATTGCGAATAGAAGGCTCTGCTATATACTTACCCTTCACTCACCTATTCCTATTATACCTACACTGTCACCAAAACAGTTTAATTTGGTGAAGCCAATAAATGTCCAGACCAATTCCGACTCCCATATAATTCGTTTCGACCGGAAATGATTCAACACAAATCGCTAATGAATTATAACGGCCAAATTTCTAAAATCAAACAGGAAGCACAACAAATAAACTCACGGAAATCGTACAGATAGCAAACCCATTCCACCTAATTAAAAACGCAAAAAGAATCACCCGAAGGGCTTCCAATAACCTCTCTCCTATCTATACACACGAGGGGGTGTACAAAATCGCCATCTGCAAGGGAATCCCTCTAATGATTCGTTACACGACAATAATTGCCTAAAAACCGTTACGAAAAATCCATCGTGAACCAAAATCCGTTACGAACAACTGAACACCGCCGTGATTTCGCCCTAGCCCATACGCCGGCGCCCGACCAATAAGGGTAGCGATCTACCCCCACCGAGCACGAGCCCTTCGCCTACGAGGCGGGGTGAAGCTCCCATTGGGGCTTAAAACCCACGCTGCCCGGCCGCAGGACAAACACCGAAATGTAACTCGGCGTCGATCAGTTGGCTGCGACACCCAGTGAGGCATGCCTCGCGTGCAATACCCCCATGACCTCGAGTTCGTCCCGTTCCGGCACCAGTTCAGCCTGCCGGAGTTTTTCCACCTGCAGCAGCATCTGTTCAGGTATGCCGAGCCTCTGGAGCTCGCCACAGCCTATCCGTTGGACCTCAGCTTGAAGCACCACCACCAGGAGGCTCCCATCACTCCTCCGTGCACACCGTCACCTGGGAGCAAGAAGAGCTATCGCTCGCCCACTCCCGAGCAGCCGGCTAAGAAGATCAAAACAGCTGCGGCGATAACGCCTCAGAAGAAGACCAAAGCTACCAGGAAGCTCAATTTCGATGAGGACAACAGCTCTCCGGTGTCGGGAACGATAATCCGGGAGCTGGGGCCAGATGAGCACTTGGTGGTGCGCAAGGGGGACATTGATCCTGCGTTTAACGTGGTGGAGGTGACTGAGGAGGCTAAGGCGGAGATTGCCAAGATCGAGAACGTGATTGGGGAGTATGTTTGTAGGCTTTGCAAGGAGCTGTATGAGGATGCGTTTGGGTTGGCGCAGCACAGGTGTTCCAGGATCGTACACGTGGAGTACAGATGTCCGGAGTGCGATAAGGTTTTTAATTGTCCTGCTAATCTGGCGTCGCATAGAAGGTGGCACAAGCCGAGACCGCCCAAGGATTGCAAGGTGGATGATGGTGTGGAGCAGGGAGATGCATCAGGTAGGTGTTTTTTTTTTGGGGATTGAGACGATGTGCGTCTTCCGTATTGAGATAATTTCCGTTGAATTTTATATACTGATGGTTGGGAATTTGGGTCTTCATAAAAATTAAGAACAAGAAATACTTGTTTTAGATGTATGACAAACTGACATTCATCATACAGGGCGTGGAAAGAAATTCTGAATTGAGAAAAAACCCAATCACGAATCTGCGATTGAAGGTCTATAAAAATAACAAGTTTCCATCGTTCAAGTTTGAACCCCTTGATTGGGTATGAAAGTATTGAAAAGGAATATTCTCAGATATATTATAAACATGAAAAAATTGATTCATTTGAATAAATACATTCCAATTTTCATACCAATTTGGTAAGTAATATATTTTTTATATCGTTATATTCATCATATTATTCATCCGATTCTGGAAGAGAATGTCAATTCTCAATTTCAGAAGATATTCATTTTATTCTCAAATTCCTATCGTGTATGTTCAATTGATATAATTCAATGTTCGTCGTGGCATATAGCCAGGGAAGTAGTTGTTTTCTGTTGAATATACCGAGAAAGAATTAATAATTTCATCACATAGAGAATGCGAATTCTCAATGTATTTATTCAAATGAATCAATTTTTTCATGTTTATAATATATCTGAGAATATTCCTTTTCAATAAGAAATACTTATTTGACTAATCGTTGTAAATGCAGGAAAAACCATGATAATCAAGTTTTCTATTGTATTTTGTTCTATGTCTCAATTTTCCAAAGAAACTGCTCATCGAAATTTGATTATTTTGACTTTTGATCTAAGTATTCGAAATATCAGAATCAATATCTATTTCTGGAATTCACAGATAGTGAAATTTGTAGTCGAAAGCTCAATGAGGATAAAACTAAACTTACATTTTTCCATCTTGGAAGATCATCTTTTATTTAAATTCATCAATCATATATCGATCGAATGGTATATTCAAATTTTCTCCAATCATATCAAGGAAATGCCAATCATATAAAATGGGATATACTATATATTATATATAGGGATACTCGGATTATAGGATTTCAAGAATGGTGCTTAAAAAATATATATGCTCATTAGGTAATGAAATCATTTATGTATAGAGGGTGCCCCATAAATGTAGTGCATTACCTTGGCAGTAGTTTTTACGACTAAAAATAGGAAACAAATTCAAATTTACTTGAATGAATGCTAAAATAATAGCCGAAACGCTCTTCTGAAGATGGTTTTGTATTTCCGAAACGGTTTTACTCGAAATAATGAAATTCATCTAAAATCTCAAGCTGGAAAATAAAATGTGAACGAAATTTGGAATTTAAATTCAGCAGTGTATTGAACAGGGTTGGCTTAGTAACTACTTCTAGTTCCCACTTTTTTTGTTATTGCGCAAATATCTTTGCGGTTTTAAAACAGAAATTGAAAATTGTGTGTTTTTCCATCAAAAAGTATACTCTCGTTTGACTTCGATAAAATGCTCGATCCTAGCCAAAAATCAAAAATCAATTTGAATATGATAAAATTGGCCATACACAGGATGAGGAAGAGTTCGAGCACAAAAAAATTTCATGCAATGAAATGAAACCTTCGCCGTCACTGCTCTCTACAGTCTTATTGTGATCAGGCCCGGACTAGCTAGTTTTTCAGTTAAATCGAAAAAAGTTAAATTTTGTTTACTGCCCAGTCTAATTTAATGGATTTTCCTATAATAAGTGTGTCAGAACTTTAAAATTTCACACAACGAAAACAATAAGTGATAATACTGTAATATTTTTATTATTTTTAATAAGAGCTACCTAAGACAGAGCCTAAGACATTATGTTCCTAAAATAATGTTGCTTATCCACCTCAACTTCGTCTAGTTTCCTGAATCCTCGTGGTCCAATTTTCAACTACTTTTTGACACATATCACGTGAAATGTGAAATGTGTTCCAGGGTGCGTCGAATGTGTTGTTTAAGGCCTTATTGAATTGTACGAGGCTTATTTATGTAGACTACAGATTTAACATAACCTCCACAGAAAAAAGTCGAGGGGTGTAAGATCGGACCATCTTGCTGGCCAGTTTACGTCAGCATTACTCGAAATGATACGTCCTTTCATGAAATAACGCAATGGTTTCATGAGATGTGGCATGTGGCATCGAACTGTATACTTCTCCATGACTAATTGACTACTAATGACAAATGTAGCTGTCAAATGCTGTCGTCTGTAGGTTAATCGATCAGGTGGTACATATACATTCATTATTCCAGATTTTTTGGGATTTTTCTCCTCCATTCTATAAAATAAAAATATTCTCATCATTTCAATATATTTGTAGTGGGACAAATCAGATGATGTGCCCCAAAATGTCACTGCGTTTAACAAATTTTCCTATCAGGGAGCCTAAAAAAATCCAGTATAGCTTGTCAGTGAGACTTTGTTTGAAAAAATGTTTGAAGGAAAGAAATATAGATATATAGGAAAATATCAAATTTTGACTAAGCATTGGACGCTTCGGGAATGAATCTGCTCCCGTTTTCAACATAAAAAATGGATTTTTTGTATCGCAAATTCTTATGCTTCCTGTTCAGTTGATATAGATAGAACATGGTATTCACTATTGAAATCTGAAAATGAAAATGGTAAATTCAAGATTAATTAATGAAAACATCCTATATCTCATTTGATTGCCAACGTCACCAATTTTCACTGAGAACTGAAAAGTGTCAGGACGCATACGAATTTGCGATACAAAGAATCCATTTTTCAATGTTGAAAACGGGAGCAGAGTCGTTCCCGAAAAGTCCAAAACTAAGTGAAAATTTGATATTTTTTCTATATACCTTTATTTCTCTTCTCCAAACTTTTTTCAATAAAAAATGTCACTGACAAGCTGGTGAATCTTTCTTTTAGGCTCTCTGATTGAAAAAATCTTTAAACGCAGTGACATTTTGGGGCAAATCATCTGGTTTGTCCTCACTACAATAAGTGTATTGAAATAATATTCATATTTTCATTTTATAGAAACGAGGAGAGAAAATCCCAAAAACTCTGGAATAATGAATAGCTGTCAAGTTTCACCTGCACATATTTTGCAGTGCTGCCGCTATTTCATTTTACTGTTCTCACACGTTTATTGGAAAACATGTAACATAACATAAATGCATAAAAATTGCGTTGGCGTCTCACTGTTATGTTCTCGTCATATTTCTCTCTAGGCACTATCTACATAGAAGTTTAATATTATTTTTCTACATTCATGCAAAAAGCAGAACTTTATTGAACTATATTTAGTGGAAAAAGCAGTTCTTTATTGCACTTAGTGCAATAAAGTTTTTATTGCACTCATCTGTCATTCTACTTCAACGTGCTGTCATCAATGTTGCAAAACAAATATTTCAGCCTGAATAAGGAAATAACGATGTACAGTTACCAAGTACTAGTACGATTACAGCAGTAACAAATCAAGAAGTGGATTTAAAAAGTACTTCACTACGAAATATTCATATTGAAAATTGCACCAATTGTTCATTCACTTTCAACATTGAGGGTAAAAATAAAGTTTGAGTTAAATTGTTCGTAACGTATTAGTTCCTGTTTCAATGCAAATTGATATTAATAATAAAGTATTCAAGTTGCGTTTTTCATTTTCCTACACCTAGTGGCGCACCTCAATAAATCATTTTTTGCTTTTTGCATGAACGTAGAAAAAATGTTGTATGCAACTCGTGCAAAAATTGTTTATTGCACTCGACGTGTTGTCCAACTCGGCCTAACTTTTTGCACTTGTTGCATAAATAACTATTAATCCTTGTGATTCTAGCAGACAGTGGCGGCGAGCAGTTCCCCTGCCCCGAATGCGGCAAACGCTTCCGCAGGCTCGCGTACCTACGCAAGCACCAGGCCGTCCATCAGCTCGAATGACAAAGGCTCGTGCCCGTCCGGCCGGTCGCCCGGATGCCGCCCCGCCTCTGGAGGCCGCCCCCCTTGCCGCCGCCTCTGCCGGCCCAGCTGTCGCCCGCGCAGGAGGCGGCCTTCGCTGGGGCGGCGCATCGGTACTTGGTGCCCGCCGCCACGTGGTTGAATCCTTTCTGAAGGTGGAAGGCGAAGGCGGTCTTGTACATTATGTAAGTAGTTCTGTGAAGATGATATTCAGGGGGAGTCAAAAATGTGTACCGAGCTCTCTGGAGGTGATACATTGAAAAATAACTATTGTTTGATCAGAATGTACATTGGAGGGATATTATATATCCCACAACATTGTGGGATATATAATATCCCTCCAATGTTAATTGAATTAATATATGTTATCTACTCACTGCATCAAAAGTAAGCCTTTGCTCCCTCATTCAACACAAACTTCATATTCCAAACTCACTCAATCGAAACTATGCAATGCAATTACACAATAAGCAAATTCAATGTGACAGGAGTGTCAAATTTATTTTTGTTCAGATTCAAATACTGCCAATTGTCCATGGCATACTACACTTTTGTAACAAATTGTTTTGGATCGAGACTCGAAAGATATACCTCTTGAAGTACAATCTTGAGAACGACGCTCTCAAAATTAAATATACGTTTTCGTGGATAAAATCATAAAATATATATCTTAGGAGCAGAGGTTCATTTCCTCACATGTGTGTTATTTCACACACGGGAGGAAATAGATACCTTTGCTCCCTTGATATATAAATAGCTATGTCCCGCATATAGCTTCAAAATGGTAGAAGCCACCAGATTTTAATTTCCTGCATAAATGTATGTTGTTAAAATACATTTTCCTGATACACTTCTACATTTCTGATATTGTAATAAAGGGTATTTTTAGAGGGGGAGTCTTGATTTTTGAAGTCAACTTTTTTCCATGTATTCTTTCTGGTAAAAAAATAGAAGCACTTGATAGAGCAACAAATAACATATAAATGGTATTCTTTTTAGAATATAAAAAATTTTGTTACCGCTGAATTAATCTGCTGTTATGATGTACGAATGAATACTCGAATATCTAGAAAACTGTTCAATGCTTCATATTTAACTTTTTTATGTAATCATCTTCACTCTGTCAAATGCTTCTATTTTTTGACCAAAATGAATACGAGAAAATAAGTTGTCCCCAGGAAATCATGACCCCCCCTCTGAAAACACCCTTTATAACGATATCATAAATGTAGAGGTGTATCAGAAAAGAGGAATTTTAACCACACACATTATTATGAAGACAATTTCAATCTGGCGACTTTCATTGTTTATAAGTTATAAAAATAAAAATAATTATTTTATCAACTTTGGAAAGATATAATATCTGCCTTGATATGCATTAGGAGCCATATAAGTGAATCATATTTTTTACCGTACCATCACCTCCAGAAACCTCGGTACACATTTTTGACTTACGCTGTATAGGATGGTTATATAAATGTCGTGTAAATAATGTAATTATAAACTATACCTACAGGGTGTTTGGAAAAATGTGCTACGGAGACTGACGGGTCCATCACATAATATAAAATGTGTTCAATATATTTCAACATCAGTCCAGGAAATTCGTAATTTTCGGACTTACCAGTGGAATGTCCTTGTGTATCCTGGAATTTCTTGTTTATTTCGAGAACAGCGAGACTTTATTGTCAACAATGTCAAGATAATCGAAAAGTATACCTACTTCGTGTTATATTGACAAATGTAAATTTCTGCCTGAAAATTTGTTACATGTTTTTCGAAATACCCTGCACAATCAGCTTTGAACATCATACTCTCTTATACGTCGTTATCAGAGTTCAAGATATGTCCAAGTATGTACAGTTGTGTGCATGAACAAGTCGTACAGGGTTTGTATGGTGTAAACCTGCCTATAATGTTCCTGGATTCATTAAAAAGTACACATTCACATTCGCGCGTTACTGACAAAAATCGTTCGAATTTTGACTCTACATGTAAAAGTCGATAAGGAGATTAACCAAGATCGACCAGAATAGCCTATAACTGCTGTACGACTTCTTTATGCACACAACTGTACACCGAGTGTTCCGGTATATTTTTGTTCCATCAGTGGAGTAGCTCATTTCAGATGAAATAAAAAGAATTCTCACATTCTGATATGAACACAAAGGGAACAAATTGAAAATCGTTTCAACTGGAAATAGCTCTAAATTTCAATCTCAAACGACAAATATATTTTTTCAAATTTTTTATTCCCAAAAAAAAAAGGACTAACGAAAATTAAATTGAACACTGTACTTTTTTCAATTATGATAATTATTTGATGCAACAACTACAATTTATGAAAATAACCTAAGTATCTATATAAATTCATCCAATTCATCTCCTTCCATGTTATTATAGCATTTATTTTATTATATACTAGTTATTTTTATCTACTTGTTCGTCTTCAAAATTTGGCGAAAGTGCTGACATTTTTTGGCAAAAGTGCGGTTCTTTCGCCAAAATATAAATTGGTGTATTTATAACCACCAAAATACTACGTTATGTATGTTTTACACACTTCGTATTTTACATTCAAGCTGATAATACTTCAAAATCTACCCAAATTTTGAAAATTAGAGTATACCTAGGACAATTGAAGTGAAAATCAAGGTTATATACACCATATTTTATAGTTTACTACAATGCTTTCAAAATTTCAAGTGATGTTTTCATTATCTTGATAGTAGAATTCAGCTTCATTAAGGTAATTTTGAGTAAAATGGAAATACGAAAATAAAATATACAAAGTTTCATTAGAAATAATAACATTTTTCTCAGATGGAAGATCTTTGTGATATATCAAAATGTTAAAATTTACAAATTTTATTTTCTGCAATGAATGAGATATTTCATTGAAACATCAGGTACACCGAAGCTCTCGGTATACGAGTAGATGATAGGATTAAATTAAGTATAGTACACCTAATAAAAAACAGAATATTCCGACAACTATATATGCACCATGCTAAATATACGAGCACAAAAACGCAAAAAAAACGTTACAAAAGCGTGAAGCGTCGAAAAATCAAGAAGCGTCGGAAAAACTAGTGAAAAAAGGTCGCGCACGCCCGTACATCAAGACACTGTCGAAAAAACAAGAACTTTTTTCAGATGTTTTGATATTATTCGACGTTTTGACGCATGCCTAATGCTTTCGTACGTTCTTCTCACGTTTTTTTCGACACATGTGATGTTTTCGGGACGTTTCAGTCAGGTTTTCAAGCCCGTATACAGGGTGGTCCACATTTCGTTGTCCCACTAAGTATTGCTATAGCATTAGTGGAACAACGAAATGTGGGTTACCCTGTATATAACATGAGGAAGCAAAGGGTCAAACTGCTGTCGAAGGTGAACTACTTAATATAATGATTAATACATCTATAGTCTCAGTTATTCTAAAAACGTCAGTACCTCGGACTGATCCCATCATGACGTATAATGATACGTAATTATGAAATAATAAAAATGTAAAAATCAGTTTTCAAAGAATTTATTGTGTATATACATGCTGAGAATGCAAATATAAAGCTTCGTAATGATCTCACTAGGATATAAGTTTCATCAGTATTACTCTACATAACCATTTGTCTCGAAGACCTCAACGATTGGTAAGAACACAAACTCAATAATAGAAAAAGTAGAAATAACAAAACATCATCAGATTGATAATCCCCATATTAATTCATTATTGGACTTCAAGCCATGGCTAAATGAATTTTCCATATCACGTTCATAAGCTCTATATACTTATCTTTATATACAGTGTGTCCCGCTTTTCATGAATACACCCTGATATTTCAGTTGTTAATGGTGCGATTCTCTTGAAATGTTTGTGGTGATGGTTTGTTAGAATAAGGAATTATTTAGCAGAATGAACAGTTTCATTCACCATTGGCGTGCGATGTTGAGGGGTACAAAAAGGCCTTCATTTGCGAAAAGGATGATAGGACTCATTTCAAATAACTTTTTTTTTTTCAGATTCATCATCCCCAAAAATCCCCCAATTCAAATTTTCCAAATCCCAAGAGCTAAAATAAAATATTTCAAAATCCCGCTTTTCATGACACCCTTAAATCTCAGTTATCAACGATGCGACTTTCTAGAAATTTTGATAGTGATTGTATATTATGTTAAAAAATTATCGCATCATCAATAACTGAGATTTTGGGGCGTAGTCATGGAAAGCGGAATTTTGAATTTTTCTTGATATTTTGAAAATATGAATTGGGGGGTTTTTGGGGATGCTGATTCTGAATCTGATAAAAACAGTTATTTAAAATGAGTCCTAATATCCTTTTTTTCGAATAATAAACTTTTTTGTACCGCTCAAACCGGAAGTGACTTTAAATTTTTGTTTCTCTCAGTTGAAGCTTCCTTGACCGAATTGAAGATTACGAAATTTTCGAATTTTTGTTTCTCGAAATGGCTGAGGTAAATCATTCGAACAGGTATACTGGGACACCCGGTCTACATTTTCATATATTAATTTCTAGTCTAGTCTGTTTGACTGCCTTACTGCCAAATATGATTGAATTTTTTGTACTTACCAATTATTACCTTATGTGTTATATACATATTTCTAGTCATCTTTATCATAATTCTAGTCATTAACTATTCTAGTCCTTATTGATGTAGGTATAAGTACTATATTTTTTGTATAATTTTTTTATGATACCTATGCAGCGAATCGACCAAATATTATATTTATTTTTAGTTAATTTCATGCTTCTAGTCAAGATCTAGTCATATAGTAATTTCTAGTCATTTAAATTTTATTTATCAGTTTAAAGAGAGTGTACCAAAACTACTCCTACATATTTATATCAGAGGCTATGGAAATCATGTGGACAATTTGAATTCTGAATAAGTCAACTGATAGCGTATAGACCAAAAATATTATAATGTGTTTTTTTTAATAAAATGCGTGTCTAGTCAGAATCTAGTCATTTTAGTTCATATTTCTAGTCATTATGTTGTATGAGTTTTAATTTTATCTAGACTTGTGAAGGCCAGATATAATATAATATGGAAATTATTCCAAAATCGTATCACTATAGTCAGTTACCTACTTCGTACTTCAGCCATTCCAGTAAAATTCTAGTCATTTCAATAAGTATATGTAAATAAATATACATAGTCCAATAAAAACAACTACTCTTATAAGTCTTTCTCGAATATACATTATATCAATTGTGTATAGCTTGATTTTAAAATGCAGGTACCCATGTACTAGATATTATTTTTTACGGTAGAGTGAAGATTTGGAGACTGGTTAAATAATCAAAAACAAAAATATAACCCAAAGGTTTTGCTTCGATGAACATATCAAAATGAATTAGAAAGTTGGCAATAATCAGGGATGAGACTGAAATCTTGGTACATTAACTGATCTCTAACGTTGATTCAATTCCGACACTGTCCAATGCCTTATTGTTTGTGACATGTTTAAGAAGTACTGATCATCTTCTAAAGTGATATAAGGTGATTAGTTGAAATAATATATTGGGCAACATGCACTTGGTTCATCAAATCGATCATATCTGAAATGAACAAAATGTTCTTCATATCTTGTGTCTATGATTCGACGTGGTGTTCCAATATATTCAATGTGTCAGTCATTACAATTGATTTCATAAATCTTATTAGCTACGTTTCCTTGCCGCTTCAAATAATATATACGATTCCATTTATAAGCTTCTCTCAATAATAATATTGTAGCTCGGGTATATTTTTGTATTTGATATTGTTTTAAGTTTAATTATATATAACATTGTGATAATAATTTAGAAAAATACATTCATATAGAATATTAAGTATAACACTTCTAGTAACAATTATAAATAGTTTATAGGCAAACACAAAAAATTTGCTGTATTCTTATATATCATTCGAGTTCCTTTTCAACAAGCATGCATGTGCAAAAAAAAATCACATGCGAGGAGTGAATCATTAGATTGCATATTTTTGAGTTTTTTAGCTTTAAACAAAAGTGCGGGCGGGGGAATAAGTTTGCAATACGCTCAAAGCGGCAGCTTTCACCACACTAAAAACAAAATTTCCTAAATTTCGTGAATGAAATGCCATAAAATTCTCAAATACTTTCGATCATTAGGTACCTATACGAAATTCCATCATATTCTGTCAATTGGTTCATAACATACAGGGGCTTTATTATAGTTCTGAAATTATGCCGTCGATTTTCAATTTCAATTTTTCAAATTTTCCCACCAAATTTCATTTCACAGGGTGATACACATCAAGGTGATGACGTCATCATTCTACGTTTTTTCACCCTGTGTAATGCATTTTTGCTGTTGTATATATAAATTGTAGAGCATTGAAATTGAAAATCGAAGTGTTCCAGATTTTTTTGAAAAGCCTCTTAATTTAGTGAATATCGAATTTATTCCATATTTTACCGACACGGTGTATATAATTCTCAATAATTACTCCATAGACAGGGTGACCCAAAATTCTGGAAATAATATAGATATCTCTGAAAATGTACTCATTTCGTTGTATTTTCTGTGAATTCAATATAGAATATTCAGTCCAAAAATGTATTCATACCTATATCTACAAATGCTTGATTTTCTAACTGACCAAATTATTTCTCTAGATTTTTGTGATGATTTTTTGTGAAGACCTAATATGTAAATGTATAATGAACAATGTAAAAATATAGATGGGATGAAATTATGCCAGTATAAAACAATGTCAGATTCCGTCTATGTAGTCATATGAATCTAGTCACATATTAATCTAGTCATTAACTTATACCTGTACCTATAGCTAGTCATTAGTTTATGTAATTTTTATTTGTGTATTTTAAGATAGATTGAAAATCTATAAGAGCGAGTGTCTCTAGTCAAATTGTAACAAAGAATAGGTCTTAAGTTATATTTATATATAAGAAATTCATGTTCTAGTCTGACTTAACTTGTATACATTATATTCTAGTCAGATGATTATGTTATGTATATGTACATACAAATCACAAATTATTGATATAATCATCAAAGTCTGATCTAGTCCTTATATAATTTAATATGGAATGTATTGAAATAAATGTATATAGAATGTATGGAAATGACATAAAATGTGTATATAGTTGTAAAAAAATCTGAGATCCACTGTGTTTAAGCTCGTATGTATTTATTATTTCATGAATAAAATGTTTGTTCATAATCAATTGCCTAATTCATCCTTCATAACTACATTGAAATAGTTCACGTATTTTGTGATGTGGGGGAGTTACATAATACAATTTCCTAATGATTCAATATCACGAATCTGTGATAGAGTATCAATTCAGAATTCCTTTCCACGCCCTGTATGATGAATATCAATGTATCATACACCCAAAAACAAATACGTCCGGATGACAGGAATAGAATGTCAACAAATTTTCTCAGATGTCATTTTGTTACAGTTTTACTCGGTTTCAGTTGTATTATAGAGAGGTGAAAATTGTGTATATTATGAAGAATGGCTGTAAGAATGAGTGGACATCATGGTTACTGATGAGGGTTCAGAAATCCGAAATGAGTTCATTGCAATAAAGTCATATAACTTGTGTGTGAGAGATAATATTTTCCATTTCACTGATATGAATGATTATTTTTGTAAGTTTTCAAGCTCATTATCAAGATCATAGTTTATGCCAGTATACTTCTCCTATACATTCCAATTTTCATTTCAATGCTGAATTTATTGGTTAGATATATTTTTATATCATTATACATCATATTATTCATCCGATTTGAGAAAGAATGTCAATTCTCAATTCCGGAGAATTTTATTTTTTATTTTTCATGTTCTCCTTTTGGATGTTCATCAGATATAATTCAATGTTCGGCGTGGCAAATAGCCAGGAAAGTAGTTGTTTTTTGTTGAATATTCAGAATGATGTGTGCATATACATATTTTTGTCTGAGGGAGAATGCAAATTCTCAATTTCAGATTTTATATTTTATTTTCAAAATCTTATCGTGTGTGTTCAATAGATATAATTCAATGCTCGTCGTGGCATATAGCCAGGAAAGTAGTTGTTTTCTGTTGAATAAATGAAAAAGAGTTGATATTCTCATCACATAGAGAATGCGAATTCTCAATGTATTGCTTTATGTATATTTATATATCCATTTTTGTTATTTGAGAATATTCCTTTTCAACACTTTCATACCCAATCAAGGGGTTCAAACTTGAACGATGGAAACTTGTGATTTTTATAGACCTCTAATCGCAGATTCGTGATAGAGTCTCAATTCAGAATTTCTTTCCACGCCCTGTATGATGAATATCAATTTATCATACACCCAAAAACAAAAAAAAGATTATCTGGAGTGCTCGGAGGAAGGAACACTACTCCTAATCTCTGACTACTCTAATGACCAAAACGCTTCTGGCAAAACCGGGTGACCGTGGTATCATCTACGCATATTTCTACGTACTAGTACCACAGCTAGTACGTAAGTACGTACTAGGTGGTACTAGAGAGCCCATAGATGTTTTTCTACCGTCACAAAATCAGTACAGATGGCGCTACGTCTGTTATACTCCAAGTTTTCTTAATCGGTGACGATCATTCCTTCATTCACCTCTACCCCTCTAGGACAGTTAGGGCATTTGAGTAAGCTGTGCCTCTACCTCTACATAATGATGGAAGTAAGAACATATTCTTTCACGAGTCACAATAGAGTTGTCGGATATCCATGATTCATCGTATCGCCATCTGCGTTTGAGTTGGTGAATATTTATTATCGTTTCTCGTTTAGGTCCATAGGTCTACACGCTTTATTACAGTTTCCTATATGAAACCCACAGTGCTCCTTTCACTCATGCTATTGGCAACTCTCTAAACACCTCTGTGTTTAACGTGTCGCATAAGAATAATATTATGGTAGTTTGGGTTTCATCAGAATCCCACTTACTCTTTATAAAATAAAGAAAATTAGGAAAAGTGCTATGATAAGCTCAAGTGACAAAAATGTAGTTCCCGAGATACTTCAGCATCGGGGTGAATCAGGCGCGTATATAAGGGAGGGGGATTAATGGGGGTTATTACTATCCCCCCCCCCAGACGATCGGAGAAAATTATGCAGCGTTTTAATCGAAATATAGAGTACGATTCAGAAAATAAATCTTTTATTCAACGCGTAGGTAGGTACCTACCTATAGTATCTGATCTATTTCTTCCTTAAACCTGAAAAATGAGAAAACTGCAGCGTGAAGTTCGTTTTTCATTTTGACAATTCAATTTATGTATATAAAATGTCGTGAGCCACTGTGATTTTGTCATAAGGACATCGAAAAAAGTTTGCAATAACTTTTTCAGCGACAAAACGGAAGTTTAACATTTGAAAGCATAAAACCAAAATTGTGAACAAATATTTAATGGTGTTAATGTCTTTTTTTTTAACTTGAAAACTCAGGACTCAGGGATTTAAAGGGTTCCTATATTTTCTATTTTCGGGAAAAAGGTGGTACTTTAAGTGGTTTGAAGTGAATTTCTTCGCAATAAAAGCTAAATTCAGAAATGTATTTTCCAAATTATGTTGCAATTGTGGCTTTGATCATCGAATATACGCTCCCCAATGACGTTGCTCTAAGCTTTTTTGTCTTTTCCAAGAAACATGCTAGCAGTACCTTTCCTTCTCTTGCTACGTTCCGTTCTTTGCACCATTTGATAAATTCAGATAACTGTTTTTTATATTGTTCTCCAGATTTTCTTGGTAATAATTGGCCTTCAGCTTCTTGAGCTGCCTTTTCGATTTGTTCCATCGCGATCAACGTCTTTCAAGATTTTCCTTTGCCGATGACAATCATGAAAAAGATACAGGGCGTTTCAATCGAGAAAGTATTGACTATAAACTCGCCCCCAAATTGATTCACATTCACACGAAATTCATTAGCAACAATTAATATCTGACAGTCCAAAGCACACTCTTCATATAATATCGATATTTTTGATGATATGTATCGAATTTTTTTTATGATCGTTATTTGATATATCGATATATCGAATAATGGATACATATCGATATATATCGATAAATATATTTATCGATAAATATATTTATCGATAAATATCGATACCAAATCATACACCGATATCGATATCAAGTTTTCAATATCGCACAGCCCTAGTAAGTTAACGTATAAATTATGTTGGCACTTTACCAAACTGTAAAATAATACATAAAATAATATTCCCTGTATCAAATTATGCCTCTGTGCCGATTTTGATAACAATTGATAAATATTCAGTGAAATTATTAGCAGAAAACGAAGAAAATATTCAACTTTATAACAGCCTCAATCTTTTTCCACAGCAATATTTTATCACGTCATATTCGGTCCAACCGCCATACTTTGGTGCGAACAATTCGTCCTCAGCCTATGTACCAATAGCTATGACACACTTTATATTAGATTAGATTAGGATAATAATCATTATGCGTGTGTAGAATACTCTGATTTTTTTACAAGTATTCAAATACACGGTAACATTTGTTCAAAATAAGCCTTTGAAAATCATATTGCAAGTTTTATATTGCAACAACGTTGACCTAAAACTATCTTTGTCTCATCAAAGACTCATCGCGAATTTGGTCAGCAAATTGAATTTTCGCAAAATTCGCTATTTCGTTTCATTTCAAAAGGTCAGGAGTAGGTATGCGAAATGGGCATACCAGTGTCTTTCATAAAGTCTATAACATATTGCGAACATGTTTTTTGTAGAGAATAAAACAATTCTTTCTCTGTGATCTACTAAGCCAGTTCGATAACCTGAAAATAGTGTTTGACTCAGTTTATCAATATTGTGAACCTATTCAGGAGAAGAAAACTATAGATAATTGTAATGAGATCGAAAAACATTAGAAAAAAGTAGCTATTCTCAATTTTATCGAATAATGGCTAACCTAACCTAACCTAACCTAACCTAACCTAACCTAACCTAACTCTGTGTATATGTGGAGGTCTCAGGGGAAAAAGGGGGAATGTAACAAAACGTAAGTTTCAGGAAAAACGCATTTCAAAGTTTAAAACCTCCTTACTTTTTGGAAGTTGGAGGAGACTGAAATCAAAGCACCTGGATTCATTTAATGGAATATAATGAGCGATAAAGTTGAACAACTAGCAATAAAAATCATATTTGAATGAAAAAGTCATCGAAAACAATAAAAATATGTCTAAATATTCAAGGGAAAAATGGGGAATGTCCAAATTAATTGTCAAAAAGCTGGATTGTTCACTCGCAATTATCTGGTCTGATACATTTCTCCATTCTTGCCTGACTACCTAATAAAATCTGATCATTTTCTATAAATTCCACGTGATGTAAGTAGGACTCATCATGTAGCAATCTCATTATTTTATTCCCATCACTCAGACGTACTCGACAAGCCCAGTCAGCACACCTTTTTATCGTCAACCTCGAAATATGTCGAACAACTCTTTACCAAAACTCGTTTAACCATAGAACGTAAAGGTTTGAAATTTTCTGCCACACAGAGCAGAATTCCCAAGAACTTATATCTCGAAAAGTTGAAAAAAATTCAATATTGGGCATAGCTCAAAAAAAGGTTTCTCCTTGTTTCAATTTTATGCGGGTACAGTCGTTGTCTATCTTGCCTACCCTTACGAGCCGCCATTGGCTTATTGACCATTCATGTTTTAGCTTCTCATTTGGATGTGATGAAATACGGTGCGAAATCAATGGAAACAATTATCTAAGAGGATGCCAGCACCAATAGTTATATTCTTTCTACCAACTTTGACTGAGATTAACCAAGATTCTCAGTGCAGCTCAATAGCTCAGTTGTATTACATGTTTTATTTTTCTTGGTCTGATGTGAGTTGTCTTAAGAACTTATTGAGACTATTTCTTTCCCCTCACCCCAACTGAGCTTGCTATTCATCTGGTGTTGTAGTGAGAAAAAGGTGAGCCTGGATTAATTCTAGTAATTCTGTGGTTCTGTGCTGAAAATTGCTGTGAGGTTATATTTTCATTTTGACATGCTTTCAGCTTTGAAGTTTCAGTCCACAGGTTAAATCATCTGAATACTCACTACAATAATATTTCTATGCTCCTCATGAATGTCCTCAGCCATTTTACATTTCGATTGAAATATTTTGGGTTATGTTTTCTTCCCTTGTCCTTCCTGACAGATAAAAACGTGTTCTTTTTATTCAATCGACAACTCAGATCCGTCTCACCTCCTTCTAACTCAATTGATCTCAGTAGTGAGAATGTAACAAGGTAAAAAAATAATGCTAATGATGCGAATTCAGGTTGATTTCAGGAATGTATTTCCGAGATGCGGGTGTAGTCGTTGTCTATCTCACCCACCCTGACGAGCCGCCACTGGCTTATTGACCATTCAAGTTTTAGCTTCTCATTTGGATGTGGTGAAATACGGTGCGAAATCAATGGAAACAATTATCTAAGAGGATGCCAGCACCAATGATGCGTATTTAGGTCGTTTTCAGGAATGTATTTCCGAGATAGGGTATAAAATCAGAAAATGATTAATTACACGGGCTCGTAGGAGTGCGGAGGATGTGCCACTAGATAAAACGACTTCCTCTTTTTTCCAACTTCCGCCAAACTTCATACAATAATAAATTATTCAATTCATGAAATTTTATCGTGATGCTTGTTCTGCGAATATTAATATATGGATACATAATTATAATACTCATTATGCAATGAGAATATTCAATTTGACCACGACAAAGAGTTAGACATGTAAGACACATTTTGATGAAAAATGATCTGGTTTGTGAGTGCGATGTAACTTTCTTGATCATTTTCACGAATTTTCAATTTTGACTCCTGATATTTACATCGCAAGTACCAATGCACCAGGTGAATCGGAATACCTTCGTTTTCAGATCCCTTTTTTCATTTTGAAATGAAATAGTGTCACGATATAGTGAGGGATTTATAAGGGGTTTGCTTGGCTTGATAGTTTGCGAGAGGTGATATTCAAATAGGCACTAATAGTTTAGGGGTAGCTGAAAGTACGACTACGACACTATATTCAAATATAACAATATTTATTATATCATGAAAGATTGTGGGTGAAGTGATGATAAATATGAATAAACAACAATGAATATAAAGACCTAATAACAACTTACATTATAATGACCATACGACGAGCTCTTGTCAAGTCAAGAGTAGCCCCAGACCCTCACATCCAATATTTATATACAGCATTTTATTAGATTTGCACGTTTCTCATGAGAGTTCCTTGGTCAGTTTTCATAATTCAATTTCAACGGATGATTTGATTAACTTTATGTTTATAAAACCCTCATGGTTCGAAATTTCTAATATACCGTATGTTCTACTCGTGACATGACCCCTCTCTCCGAGAAAACTGGACCCCAGTTTTTAAATTGCTACCTAACTAAATATATCGAGGAGAACCTATACCTTAAATACTCAAATGACCAAAACCAATAAATCTTTTAAATTCAGTTCACACACTCAAAAGTTTAGTGTCTACATGCACTTTCATACTTTTACTCAGTTCGGCACTGGCTATTCAACTAAAGTATTTTAATCAGATTCGGGATGAAATCTTTAGGCTTTAAGATTTCCTAGCAGCTGAATGATAAAATAGACAATTAGTACATTATACATCAAGGGACAGAAATGCAAGATTTTTTCCAAGGTGTGATACAATGCACCTAGGGAAAAATAGCATTCTGTCCTGAGGTGTATTTACTATTTTTTACGCGAAAACCCAAAAATTAAGGAAGAATAAAAATTTGGTCGAAGTGTTTTGTCATAATTAGTAGTAGTATAGTTTGTGGAATTCGTATATCTTGACAACATGCATCTTGATGACAACCCATGGTGACAGCAAATATAAAACTGAAATTCATGAAAACAGCTTTGAAAATGGTTAACGGTTATGAAACAAGAAATCGAGGAAAAACCCCAAGAAACTATTGATACTGCTTCTGCAGAGTAATTCTTAACTTGCTACCAGTGAAATCTAGAAATCTGTATGATGCAGCTCATACTCACTTCAGAGAAGGGTGTTCCGAAAAGAAAGCGCGGAGCTATGCTGAAAATGTAAAGTTGGTATAAACTCCCTAGGGATAAAATATGTCACATTATCTCCCTAGGGAATAATACGAGACTTCTGCCCCTCTTTTGTTATATACCAGAGAAACTAACTTCTACTCCCGCCGGCGTAAAAAGTTTTTCATTTTTCACTTGTCCATTACTGCCTTATAATACCTTCGCCACGGTAGCTATTAATAGACCCATAATGCCCAGGGCGTTATGGAGGGCATTATGAATCATCATCATTTGAATTTTTCGAGAAAATCCGAAAAATTCGAATAGTCGGTAAACGACGCCCTCTATGAGAGGTATAACTATATAGCGCCCATAGAGTCAGTTTTCGAATGAGTGTTAAATTATCTTTCAAACGAGCCCAAGTTGATCGAATTTGGATAACACCAATGGGCTTATATCACAAAAAAAAATATTTCATAATTCGATAGAACTCACCCTAACTAGCTCACCACCGCAAACCGTTTCTTGATGTGAGCTCCCTACGTTTTATAAACAATTATTGAAATCCCCGATTTTTCGGACCTCTGAAAACGAGGCGATGATGTGACGTCAAAACCCTAATACTGAAACAAGACTATTCCAGACAGGGATGAATGAAACATGCTTTCTGACAGAGTGAATTAGCGCAAGATCACAGTGGAAAGAATTAATATATCAGTTGCCTCAGTCTCCGTCGGGCGTTTGGTATTTTCTTTGAACTATGACGAGATGAGATTTCTACGTCATAAGAGGGTCCGTTTTCAGAAGGTACTATTATTTATGTCCAAAAATAAAACATTCCAGTTAATTTTTCGATCGAATTATGTCGTCAATCATTATTTATGTATAAAAGGATCATTATAAACATGGTTTGAGTTAACAGTTCTACTAAGGTGTACACGCCCATTGTCACTGAGAACTGAGAAGTGCCAGGACAAGTACGAATTTGCGATAAAAAAAAACATTTTTTATGTTGAAAACAGTTGCAGATTTGTTTCCGAAACGTCCAAAGTTAAGTGATATTTTCTATATACCTTTATTTCTCTTCTCCAAACCTTTTTCAATACAAATTGTCACTGACAAGCTAGTGAATTTTTCTTTTAGGCTCTATGATAGGAAAATTCTTTAAACATTTTGGGGCAAATCATCTGATGATTTGTCCTTACTATACGTATATTGAAATAATATTCATATTTTTATTTTATAGAAACGAGGAGAGAAAATCCCAAAAAATCTGGAATAATGAATGTTCCACTGTCTTTTCTTTCAATTTATGATCTACCTACCGGAGCTATTGAACATCCCAAAATTCGCAGTCAATCTAAATTCACTATTTTTTCGAGGCAGAAAATGAAAAAAAAATGGAGCCAATTCATGCAGACTGAGGTGATTCCTTGCATATGGGGGTTCGAAAGCATGAGGAACAATAATGTGGGGTTAGTTTTGTTGCAAAAAAAATCTTGAATGATTTCATAAAAATCTCCCCGTTTTTATTTCAATGAAAAAGCAAGGCACTGTCTAAAAGGATGTTCGTCTCTGAAAAACTGATCATATTGATGGTTATTCATACCGGTCCAAATTTGGTACGAATCGCACAACTAATAGCTGAGATATAGAATAGGGGCGTTTAAAGTGAGATACGCTATAGATACCCTGTTATAGCACCTGGTTCTTAGAATCAACTAGAATGGTATACCAGGATTCGATATATTCATTGGTTTTCAAGAAAGAAATTATCAAATTATGATTTTATAGTACAGTCACCGTTGATAGGTAGGTACAACATACTTTAAAGTGTCTGGAAACAGAATTTTTCTGTTTCTTTCTGACTCATCCTGTATAAATAACATGATCCCATCAATGATTCCAAACGAAACTTCCATAGAAGACCACCTGACTAGTATTTATGGAGTGTGAATATTTTTTCAATTTATGTTGGCCATCTGCAGTTTCAGCCGGATTATCAAATGGAATTCCCATAAAACCTAAAAATACAATCTGTTACATGTACTGTTAAACTGATTGTAAATATCCTGTATCGAATCTGCACAAAAAACCGTTCGGCAGACGAATTGCAAATTTCTCGAAACCTCTTCTTTGATCTGTTACATCGTTTGGAATATCTATGTAATATTTCACTTCCTGATTTTGATCTAATTTATTTTCTCAGTTACACAAACTGGTATAACAGTTGATGAGACTTCTCTTATTGTTTATCAACCCACACCACGCGTCATATGACTAGATCATGTTATACAGGGTGTTGCGAAATTCGACCGACAACGCTTGACAGGTGATTGCCCTCGTGATTTCATAATCACTGAGATAGAAATTTTAATAGGTTTTTCGCAATATCTCAAGAAAAATTTAATATAATTCATTCAAATTCGGTATATGGTTTCGTCTTTCAATGGTTAATATTTTGACCAGAAAGACATTTCGAGAATTTTACCCAGAGGTGAGCTACAGAGGGTTGTGATAACTTTTCCTCCCAAATTTTCGACGCCACTGATGAAATTTCGATTATTTCCAAATGAATATTTATTCTTCAAAAGAAAGCAATGAGAATTATCGCTGGTGCTGCGGCTATACGCTGATTCATGTAAACCATTCTTTAAATCCCTACAACTCATGACGCTACCATCTATTTACTTATATCAACTCTTGTTGGATATTCATAAAAAAAGGGAGATTACGGAAAAAATTATGACTTTCACGATTATCCCACCAGGAGCTGTCAATTGATCAGGCCAGTCTAATTCAGATTGCATAAATCTAGCAAAAATTCTCTGGATGTGAATCTCTACAATGCACTTCCTGTATGTGTAAAAAAATTTAATCCATACAACTTTCAAAAACATTTGAAAGATTTCTTAATCTCGAATGCCCTCCACTCCATAGAAGAATATATGGCTACCCTGAGGTCTGGTGCTCAATGATGATACTATCTATCTTGAAAAATCTCTGGTAGTAGTCCATGCTCAAATTGGAGGTGATGAGAAATTAAGAGAACAAACTCAATGTCTCGTTCCAAGTAAATTTAATCGAATCATATGTCGAAACATGTAGCACATATGATTTGATTAAATTTACTTGGAGCGAGACTTTGAGTTTGTTCTCTTAATTTTTCTAACTATCTTGTTTTATTTTTTATTAAGTAGGGAATTTACATATATTTTGAATATTTTTTTTAATATGTCTGTATTTGTGCAACTTTTTCAATACTTTTCTTGAAATTTGACTTGTCTTATTTGTATCACCTCTGTACATCTAAAAGATCAATAAATTATCTACCTATCTATCTATAAATTTATCGCTATGTATGAATTTATATATCTTTATTCCTTAGATTTAGTTTCTAGTTGTGAGAAAGAGAAATCCAGGCCCTGTTTGTATTTCTTCTACAATAAATAAATGAATTCTAGTATTCGAACTGTTTGCGGACCTATTGGAAGGTCTCTGGAATATCGGCTTTAGGTACTATACTTGTGTTCACAAAGCAATGGAGTCTATTTTGAATAACTTATGAAGTGAACATTTTTCAATCAAGGTGTCACTGATTATCAATTAAATTCTACTCTTATCTTATTTTTTTGCAAAAAATTACCTACGTTGAGGCATTGAACTCTTTTACAAACTCTCATTATTGTCATTTTATATTCATAAAAATTGAATTCCTCTCCTTGTTTCATTTGACCTTATTTTGCTATACCCTGACCGAATATGTGGGAAGAGATGATATGTTGTTCTTATCAATGAGGAAGCGATTTGGCACTCATTGATATAGAAACGTTCATCTAAATTTTGTTGAAATTTCAAATGAAGTTACGAAACGACTATTTCATATCCGTGTATCAGATGTATTTTTCATATTAGCAGGCGCAAAGAACTATTCAAAAATGGAAAATTAATTCAGGAAATAATCAAGACCTGAAAAAATGAAAATTCAAAGAAAACTCAATATGACGAGAAAAAAACCACTGATGAAAATATCTTTGAAACATAACTATTTAGCTTTAGCTCTTACGCAGGATATTATTTATTCATTCCGTACCATAGTTACGCTTGGAACAATCATAGGTTTTTTTGATGCCGACAACTAGGCAATCCAACTGAGGTTAGAATCAATATGGCGCCTGGTTGGAACCATGTATAAAATCGATAGAATGCTAGAACAATTAAATACTTACTGTTTGTGATTTTCTTTGATTATAGGGCTTCTACTTTTGCTACCAACAGGAATTCGCATATAAAAACGAGTTATCATGCACACATAAATAATTTCATTTTGTGCCAACCTGTGCATAGTTTGACAGGTTCTTTAGATTGCCTAATTATTTAATTCATGTACAGAAAAATCCAATAGCCGATGTGAGTCATTTGTCATTATGACAGCTAAAATAGGGTTCCTAATTTTGACATGTAATTTGACACTTTTCAAAACTGATGGAAGTTTTAAAACGTATTACTTTAGGTAACCAGTGAAGCTGTGTAAAGTAAAATATTTCATTACTGGAGATGAAATGTTATTTTAACACCAACCAACCAACCCATTCGAAGGCGTTTCTGCTTAATCTATTGAAAAATATAACCAGGCAGATCCTAGAATGGAGCAGGGGTAACCTGCGAATTCTGACAGGACTGCTTACGGAAGGGACACTGTCGTCTAAGATACCACCTGACAAGGATGGATCTGAACCAACAAACTGACTGTCGGTTTTGCTGTGTGGAAGACGAAACGGTTGAACACATATTATGTTCGTGCTTTTGCTTAGAGTCTTAGAGAGACTGAGATTCGACATATTTGGGCTTACCAATTTAGAAACTATCAATTTCAGAGAAATCTCACAAAATTTAACCATGGACTTTGTAAAAAGATATGGATTGTACAGTGAGCTGCAACCTCTAGGGGTGAGCCACAATAGACCCATCTGGAGTCGCAGTGGAGGGGAGGTATTCGCCCCACTCACATGGAATCTACCGACATTTCAACACCAGGTACGTAATTAAAATATGATGGAAAGGAATATTCTCAGATATATTTATGAACACAAAAAAGTGGATATACCTATACCTATATAAAGAAATACATTGAGAATTCGCCTTCTCCATGCAATTAAAATATTAATTCTTTCTCGGTTTATTCAACAGAGAACAACTACTTTCCTGGCTATATGCCACGACGAATATTGAATTACATCAATTGAACACACACGATAAGAATTTGAAAACAAAATCTTCTGAATTAGAAAATTTGCATTCTCCTTCATATAAAGATATGCATATAATATTATTCTGAATATTCAACAGGAAAAAACTACTTTCCTGGCTATTTGCCACGTCGAACATTGAATTGTATCTATTGAATATCCAAAAAGAGAGCATGAAAAATTAAAATTGAGAATTGACATTATCTCTCAAATCGAATAGAATAATATGATGTATTAATTCAGAATTCCTTTCCACGTCCTGTATGATTAATATCAATTCATAATTCATCAAAAAAAAAAATATGATTCACTTGAGAACAATATTGAGTAGACGCGTACCATAATCGCATAATACTGATATTATACGAGATATCGATATTACTTTTCAACCTCCGGAATATTTTTGAATGTCGAAAAAACTAAAAACATTGTGTGGGTGAGTCAGAAGTAAATCGGCAAACTCGAGGTTAATAGTCGTAAGCCATCTTAAATTTGTCAGAAATTAAAACAACAGTTTTCAATTGAGGGAAGCCATGGCAACGTTTTTGATATGTCAAACAGTAACAAATTTTAATTATTTCAATAGATTATTCGGAGCATAGAATATGTAAGCGCTAAAGGAAATACAAAAATTAAATTCGAAGCAAATGTTCAAATGGACCTCCATTTTGTTCAATAGATGATTGACATCTTCTGATCATGAACTGTCGCACGTTTTGGAAGATGCCTGGTTCATTCTGGATCACCATGCTTACTGCTAAAATTCTAGCAGTTGAATCCTCTACAGCTTCTACAGGTGTAGAATAGACTATGGATTTGAGGTACCCCCGAAGTAAAGAATGTAGTGTATATAGAGTGCTGGTAGTGTCAAACTTCTTTAAATAAAAACGGTTTTTCGCAAATCTGATTATGGCTATATTATCTCCTCAATAATTAAATTAACACTGCAAAATGTCAAAACAATTTGGTGGAGAATTTTCACGATATCAACCAAAAAATGATAAAAAAGTTGTGAAACTATGCATGCTTATATGAACTTTTCGTCTTAGAATCACCCAAATAATCGCCCCTTGAAGTTTGACCACATATACCTAAATAACACCCTGTATTTGAAATACCCGCTGAATTCCTGATGGCCTGATGGTATCTGGTTACGTGCCGTTTTCGAGTACAGGGCAGCCAGATTTTGCGGTTTAATGGTCATTACTTCCAGAAGTCATATTATTATAAAAGAAACAGATGTGAACCATCTACGTCTACGATCTCGACAACCGAATTGTTTGTTGTTTCTGTACGCGCTCTTTGGTCTTTAGTGGTACACGCATCGAGGATGCCGAAATGGATTTCTATAATTATTGGATATTTCCGATCTGGGCATACGGAATGGATTATACAAGGTGGTCACGAAACTTCCAAGAACGCTCTTTCATGTCGAAGTGCATATTGGACCCTGACCAACAAGGGGAGTCGTTAATCTATGAGCTTATCTATCTAAATGTATCGGACTGGATCACATGGAGCATTTAGAATCAGGAATCAGTCATATAACAGGGTTCATCACGTATAACTCGTTCGTTAGAAGTTTTCAATATCCCCATATGAATCAAATTCTGAAAATTCAATTCATTGGAAACTTGGTGGAAAGAGGAATCCAGCATTCGACTAAAATTTAAGTTTTTCATACGTTTGAAAGTTGCATGAAATTGAAATGTAATTTAAATTTTTTTTTCAACATATAAATTGCTCAAAATGTGTGTGGAGCAATTGATGGCAATTTTTTGCTACAACTGCTATCTGCTATTGTATTCAAGTGTTTTTGTAGAGCCGCAAAAATAAATTTAGTTTTTTTGATACATTCACGGTTCGAAACGAAGTGTTATTGCAAACTGGTAGAAATGACCTATATCACTGTCACTAAGAGTCGAAATTTTGATGAAAATACCTCGGAAAATACGTTGAAAATAAATTAAACTTCGAGATAATATTTTGATTTCATTCGACCCCCAAACGTACTGCAAACTGGAATATAATGAATAACAAAAAATGTATAGGTATATGTATAAAGGAAAATCAAATGATAATGCGAGTACGTAACTAGGAATATGAAGTAACAATACAAAAATGTGTTTTCTTGCTTCAATGCAAGCCTTTATGTATGATACTCTTCACAAGCTCTATACATTAGTTTCTAGTTTAGTAGATCTTGTTTGAGTTGAGACAAAATTGTTAGCTCAAAAATTCCGAAAACAAATATTCATATTGGAAAAAGAAGATATTATATTACATTATTCTCGTGTAGAACTTGGACTAATTCCATAATAGGAGTTTCTCTAGCAGAGAAAACTGTTATATTCAGATGAATAACATTCGTTAGAAAAAAAATTGTCCAGATCCTCTACATCCTTTTTTTGTAGTTTAGTTGCCAATTTGATCAAATTTTCATCCTCTGATGCTGACACTATCTTGAACAGAAAGTCAAATGATTCTGAACATGATTTGTAGGTGGAAGACAGACGAAAAATTTCAAAGCAGCAACTCAAAATAAAGCACTGTGTCCGCCATTTTTCTCTCTGGTGTGAACTTTTTGCCGTATTATTTCTCCTAATTTTGCTTTTCTTGGGATGATTCACACACATCTTAACATAAATTTCAGTTTAGGTTTAGGTGATCAAATCTTCCGCGTGAAAAATCAAAATATCCAGATAATGACTGATGACAGAAGATGTGCAGTTGTATTTTCATATAGCCGCCCTGAAGATTTTGCCACCTGGTACTATAGACCCCTGGTAAAACCGGCACTGACTTTAAGCGTACTGGTAAATCCGCCGCTGACGCTTTCGCATTGAACTCTAAAAGTATACGAAAGCGTAGACGGCTCACGTTACGTTTTTTTTAAATAGTCAGTTGCAACTGTCTAAACAGACAGTTGTAACTGTCGATAAAAATATACAGTTTTAACTGTCTAAATAAACAGTTGTAACTCTCTAAATAGACTGTTTCAACTTTATATAAAAATAGACAGTTGTAACTGTCTGAATAGACAGTTGTAACTGTCTAAATATATATCGTAATTCGTACTGTCCTGTCCACTGACTACTGACTCCCCTGTCCTACCTACAACAGAACAACGTAGGGAAAACTAAAAACACGAGCTTATAACCAGCTATAATACGAGCTGTGTATTGCGTGTATAATGATTATGGTAATTTTTCTATAGTAAAATGAATGATCGCTTAATTAGAATTCATTTCTGTTTGGGTTTTCAACAAATTGAAATTTTGGCCAGTTTGGCTCTCAATCATGATATCATCATTAGTTTGAGCACTCTCAAACGAAAATTACACAAATTGGGATTGTTCAGAAGCAAGAATTTTACGGACATTCTAGAGATTCAACTATTCATTACAGATAATGCAAAAACTCATGGTCAATTACATGGATAACGATGGATACACCTCGAATGCCTTTAGAATAATTCAGTAGTATCAAAAGAGATGGCTCGTCTTCTGCTCCAAATTATTGATCCCGTTGGTGTAGATTCTCGAACTAGAAGACGGCTGAGAAGAAGGCAATACAAGAATAAAGATCCAAACTTTTTATGGCACATGGATTGTTATGATAAACTTAAACCATATGGAATATGCACCAGTGGATGCATCGACGGATTCTTCAAAAAAATAATCTGACCAATCCAAGTGCAAAACTTGGAAAACTGAATGAATATGGAAACACAAATTCAAACTATTCTACAATAATACGATTTCGTACGTTTGTGACGTACATCGATGCTTCTATCACCCGTAATTCCAATAAAATGGTGATCCAAATGCTTTTTTTTAATAGACAGTTGCAAGTGTCTATTCAGACAGTTACAACTGATTATATAGACAGTTACAACTGTCTATTTAGACAGTTTCAACTGTCTATTTTTAGACAGTTGCAACTGTCTATTTTAAAAAAACGTAACGTGACCCGTTTACGCTTCCGTATAAAAATGCCCTGTCTGTTCGTTGGGGGCCCGAATTTTCCAAACCTGGTTATCATACCGCGGGGGCGGAGGCTCCAACAACATTATCATCGTCTCCCGGCAGGCCGAGGGATCTTCTTGCGTTTCGTGCTTCATTTGTTTCATTCCGTCTGCGCGCTCGAAGACGGGTCATCAGCGTGGCTCCTCTTCTTCTTCTTCTTCTCGGTTTTTCGACATCGATCGAGCTTTCGGGACCCGAAAGTTCAGAGCGTGGCTTTGGTTGGACAGTCGGTGGCGCGCTTTCAGCACTGAATCTTTCAGCTCGTCGCTTTTCTTCAGCTGTTCGTGCGGCGAATGTGAGTGCGTTTTTTTTGGATTTTTGTGCGCGTGTTGGGTGGCCCCAGGGGGAAGGTTTTCGAGGGATGGAGTTGTTCTTAGGGCGCTGTAAAGTGTAAGTTGTTTGAAAGGGTTTTCTCTGAATAAAGTTCGTGATGAAACCTTAAGGAAACGCATATTTGAAGAATCTGGTTTGTGATGAGTATTTTTAGTTATATTTTTGGATGTTTCCTATAATAATACCATTTTGGAAAAAAATCTACAGAGGATTTTCTTTAATTTGTTCAATTATGCATTTTTAGGGTTTCATTAGGATTCTTCTGCGGAAATCAATAGATATTATGTAAGGGTAACTCCGGGTAAAATATAGCGATTAGAAAATGAAATAAGGAAAAATTAAATCAGGAAGTAAATTCAGGGAATTGGTCAATGAGGAATTTGGATTTCAGCGAGTAAGATGTTTTAGGATACGAGAAAAATTAAGTTTTTGAGACTCAAATACGTATTTCGGCAACTAAGTTGCCAATGTTGTCATCCTCAGTTCCAAAAAAAGAAAATACTTGGCACTATAGCATCTTCTGGGATATTTTATTTCACTGTTCAGAGAGTAGTTTTTGTTCACGATTAATATGTAAATACTTTCCAAACTGCTGAATTCCCTATTGTTTCTCACATGTTTAAGAAGTCTCAAGTTAGGTATATTATATATATTAGGTATAAAGGTATGGGGTGACTAGTCTCAAAGATATAATTACATAAGGTATACCAACAAGTTAAACTAATTTGAAAATGTTACGATTCACAATGGTTATAAGATTTTCGAGAAGATTTCAACAATAGATAATACAGGGTGGATACTTCAAAGTTCAACTCGAGGGAAAAATCACTGGTCAATTTCGAGTGTCGAGAGAATTCCCGGAATTCCTGGGATTACCCAAAGAATTCCTGTGACTACCCAAATGATTCCCGGTCTTCCTAAAAAATACCCGGAATTCCCAAAGACTACCTGGACTAGTCAATGAATCTCGGACTTCCCAAGGAATTCCCGAACTTCCCAAAGAATTCACAGACTTCCCTAAGACTACCTGGACTGCCCAAAGAATTCCTGGACTTCACAAGGAATACCCGGACTACCCAATGAATTCCCGGACTTCCCAAGGAATTCCTGGAATTCCCAAACTACCCGAACATCCCGAGGAATTCCCATCTTGGGTACACTGGACTTCCCACGTGATTTGCCTCTCGGTTCAACTGTAATGTATTAGCAAGCGGCGAGGTGATTTTTTTTTATTTTAGAGACGTGTGAACGTTTTAATGAATTCACCTCGGAATTTACTCAAATCTTGTAAGCAATATGAAGATTGTACTTAGTCTAAAATGCGAGCCGTAAGGCGTAGGTGATATCAATCCCAACTTGCTTTTTTCAAATGCAACCCTATGGCTTGTGACCCTTCATCTCGCCCTTCATTGATAAGCTGGTTGAAAGAGGAATCCAGCGTTCTGATGAAATTTAAGTTTGTATTACGTTCAGGGTTGCATAAAATTCTCGATAAAATCAAAATAAAATTAAGGTTCAAAAAATTTTGAAAATGTATATTCCGAGGTATATTCATCCAAATTTCGATTTTTACCGATTCAATTTTCATCAGTTAGCAACGAGGTTAGCAACAACACTTCGTTTCGAACTGTATAACTACATATAAACTGAATAAATCAGTTCAGCTAACGTTGACATAGAAGAAATATGTCTTCCCAATCTGTCCTTGTCTTCATTAGTGTTCCCGTAAAATAGTGAAAATATTATGTTATCGATACTATCAATAAATCGACATTAGGTGAGTATTTACGAGAGTATTTATCGAGTTATGAGAAGAATGTGATTACTGTAACATGGAATATATTGGGAAAATACATCGAAGTATTGATACAAAATCTAAGGAACATATTGCGTTATTCACTTCAGATATATTCGAATGAATTAAATTAAAAAAACTCGTTTTAAAATTTTATTACCGCATGTACTGTCTAATATTGTTAATTAAGAATTCAATCACCAATAGTACATATGGTAAAAAACATGCAATCTAGAAACGAGTTCAAAGAACAACTAGAAGGTATTTTGCGAATCCAAAAGTCTAGACGCCACCTGGTGGTGAAATAGTAGACCTACCATAATGGATGTGTATAATTCGGTATAATCCATATATCTCATAAAGTTCAAAAATGAATGAACCACAAGAAACATTATTCACAATCCTCCATTGTTGTTTACGATTCGCAGAGCCCTCATCGGTGGTTGAATTCGCGAATCTCAGTTTTCCTGATGTATTGTCTACCAGCAGGTGAAAAAACCTGAAAAATGATACTGCCTTTGTTTTATGAATAGGTACTATATCGTGAATGACATTCTATGCAAAATAGTCTTTTATTTTTCTTCCTTTGCTTCGTTAAAGTTGGTTCGGATTACTCTCGGAGGATGTGGTTTGTCCAAGGGTTTGTCTTTTTGTTTCACCCATCAGCCATGGGAATGTGGAATAGGTTTATACGATGATTTCGATCATTTGTATACACCGTACCTCATTATATCACTCTTCATATCACCCTGATGGTGAGTTCTCTAGGTGATAGATCATATTTTCATCTTTCGGAGCGCACGAAAGGGAATTCATATTATGTATGGGTTGCTTAGCTTAGCAAATAATTGTACAAATAATGTTTGTACCGTAATTAGCAATAATGTATACACTACCTAACAGGACCAACGATATTTTTATGGGAGAATTTCTTGTCAACCTGATTTCAAAAATATATATGAGTTGCATATATATTTGGATGAAAAATAGTTGAGTTATTGATGATAAAAATTTACCAAAATACGAGCCAAAATACCGCATTATGAACCTTCACTTCATATTATCTAATGTAAGCATGTAAGCTGAATATAATGGGCTTTGAAATAACGTTTAAGTATGTCTTGTTTTGATTGACTTTTTTTTAAATGAGTTGTTTCCATTTTGCTTCTACCTTGTTTGGTGCTTGATCCATCCCTCAATGACCTTTAATTATCATAAAAACATCAGTTCTTCTCAATAAGCAGTGTTCATGGAGTTTCAAATGAAAATTTCAAGAAATGCATAACTATAGAAAATATTCATTATCTTTCATTCAACGGTGAATCAGGTAGAAATTCCAAAAATGTTTCGATACATGAAGTCCCAATGTAGCGTAATGTACAGATTCTGCATCAGAAAATTGTTTTCTGAGTGTATTTATTCCATTTCACATTCTCTGTGTTTAGTTCTAATGATGATACCAAAAAATTATACAAGTAAATCGATCAATAAGTCTTTTAGAAAATACAGGTTCTTAGTGTTTTGAAAATTGTGGTGGGTAATGCAGGTAACTATTAGAGACAAAATCTGTCTCATTTCAAATGAATTCACCTGGATTTTTCGTTTTCATATAAATACACTTTTTCTGCAACCGACACAAAAGTCGTCCATTTTGATACCAAAATTAGCTCTTAAATTGACGTTTCTATTACTGACACAAAAATAGGTATGTTGCTAGGCAACATATTTAGTTCCTAGGAGCTAAAGTTGAATTTTAGTTCCTAGGAGTTAAAATTCAACTTCAGCTCCTAGGAACTGAAAAGGATGTACTGGACGTCATCAAGAATAAACAAGATTGTAACGGTTGGTATTTGGATTGAGACGCATACCTGATTTGTTTCCGATTTCAGCAGATTTGGCATATCATACCCATGCTGGAGATATAAATACACCTTATTATAGTTTAGTATTGGAATTATAAACATCTCAGTGAAGTATTTTTGTTTTGATTAGGGAAGCCTTCAAAATTCAAATACTTGCTTGATCTGTATTTCATTCGTTATTCTCGGGATGGATAACTTGTTTTTGAATGTTCACGGCAAGCAATAGTTTTTTTGTCTCAAACAACGATATTGTTTAGCTTCATTTGATTATCAAGTCAAACATAGTGTAGTATGGTGAGGAATAAATAATCACTATTATCATTGTTGATATGCTCACTAACCTATAACATTTTCCACGTCTTGTTCCTATAGCTGGCACTGGCGCGGTATTTGACATTAGAGCACCTGGTCCATACACAAATATGTCACTCTGTGGTTGTATTTATATTGAAACTACATATCGAACATCCTAGAAAACCTAACCTGCTCATTTGCTTATTTGTAAATATTTGTTGCATTGCATACATATGGCACGGCATTGGTGGTTACTTCACATGTTTATTTGAGTTAATTGTTTCGGTTGCAGAAAAAATAGCATGTTTCATTCGGATCAAAAGTGACTTTGTTCGACTCGCAAATTTTGCTTTCGCTCGGCTTCGCTAAACGCTCCGCCTCGCAAATGCAAAATTCGCTTGTCAAACAAAGTGTCACTTTTGATCCTAATGAAACAATCTACTATTTGCTTTGTTTACATAGGAATTTTTAATAATTTACCATTATATTATACCTACAACAAGAAATCGCGGAACAGGTCTGTGTATATAACGAGACATATAACGTGCCGAAGAATTTTTTTCATCAAAAATTGTTTACACTATTTTCCAAAAATAACAAGCAGCATGGGATGTCTTCGACATACGGTTGCACGATGTCTGGAAACGCCTCTCTTTTATTGCTGAACTCGCCATGGTTTATTTGCTTTCGGCTGTTTGTTCATAGAATGTCCTAGATTAGGTGTTTGAGCGAAAAATCAACACTGTGTTAACAGCTTTTGACTCAAATCATCTGTTATTCACTTCTCTTCCTGGTTGAATTACCAATTATATTTGAAAAATGTATTCAGGGCTATAATGTGAAAACTATCCAACCCTAAGGACTCTTGATAATATGCTGTAAGAACTCTGAAAAAAATTAGGTCGATTCAAATATCACCTTGATGATATATCCTATATATTTTCCTCAACTCGAACTACCCTCAGAGCTTGGCAGTACTCATGTACAAGTGGTCGAATATTTTACTCTGCATGTGTTTCTTTTTTCTACCCAGTGTAACAGTTGTTATCTGAAGACTAAACTAAGAGTTAGGGTTATAGTATTTCGCAATAATATTTCTCCGAGTATCCGAATTTATTGTTAATTTTGTGAAATTTGTTGATCCAATCGCAAATAAATTAGTATCATTAGATTCGTCAAAATATCCTTTTTTCGGAAAGTGCTCGTCAAAAAATGGTCGCCATTTGAAAATAATAGTTAGACACAAAAATGTAATTTTGCCAACTTGTCTTATCTATATCTATCATACTTGTCAATAAAACTACGCGATTGTAATTCTCTGATATCACCTGAGGTCCTTAGATTAGTTTACTTTTGATCATGGCCACCTAGATGTAATTTCAAAAGTGACTCCGAAAAAATCTAGTAGGCATAAAAACTTCCGAAAATGTCACACTCTGATCTAGAATTGTCTCAGAAATCCAAAAATGTTACAATATACAGGGTGTTCCATTTAAAAATTTAGAACCGGAGCCATTTCCGGTGAAACCGGAAGCGACCGAAAAGTGAAAAATATTTGAAAACTCGCCTCTTCACATACCATTTACCTATACCAAATCTCATTTTGATATATACCTAATGGTCTAGAAGTTATGACCTGTCTAATAGATTCGTTGACACCCGGTAATCCCGGTATACACGGTGCTCCTCTTAAAATGGAACCCTACCTTAACTCTTTTGTGTTTAGAGATGGAAAAAAAGTTGATTTTGAAAATTGCTTCACATACAGGGTTATTCGTTTTCCGGAACGGACATTAACTTTGATTTTTTCAATGGAACACCCTATATATTTTCTGACATGTCGATGGAGCTCTCTTTTCTGATTTCAAAAATATATATGAGTTGCATATTTGGATGAGAAATATTTGAGGTATTGATTACCAAAGTTGACCAAAATACGTAATCTTTTATATTCAAACTGTCTATTCATATTCTTTTGTATTGAGATTGAACGATTTCAATTTCATGATAAACAGTATCATGGCATGTCGATGGAGCTCGAACAATATATAAGTACAAAACCGGCCCTCTCGATGATTATTTGACGTTTTTTGTCATTGTGTCGGTTGCTACAAAGTCTCGCTGAGTATAGCTTTCGTGCCAGGATCACATGAGATGATTTTATTCCTTTAATTTTTTTGGAAAATTATTGTGAATCAGGAAAATGCGTCCCTACGAAAGTAGAGCTTTCCAGTGATATCACCAACATGTTTATTTTTATACCAAGATCGGAATTGAATATTTTAATGATGGTTGATTCATAGTTTTGTCATGTTCACTAATTCTATAGTTCAAGCTATCCGACTTTTCTGATGCGCCGCTACAACCACGTGATATGAATTCGAAATTATATACTGTCGAATTTGAATACGACTCAACAACTTTAGGACCACACTTTGATTATGTGGTGTACACTGTTCAACTTAATATCATCTTCATCAAAAAATATTCGTATTTTCTACATTTATTTTCGAATGATTTAGTCATTTCGTTACCTACCATATTATTTCAACTAAGTACACGATATCAACTTCACAGACAGTGCGTGAACAATTTTTTGAACTTAATATTATCTTTATTAAAAAATAATCGTATTTTCTAAAATTATTTTCGTATGATTTGGTCACTTCGTGACCATATTATTTTAACTAAGTACACGATCAACTTCACAGACAGTGCGTGAGAGTCGTGCAACCAACAATGGCCTCCTGGGTCCAAATAATATTTACTTTGACAGAGATTTAATTTTTGATGAAGAAAATAACTCGGTTCTCAACTACTATGTTCTATCTCAAGACATCACGTAGCCTGATTTGAATATACATTGGCGGCATGTTTTCTGAAACAACGCCCAAAAAATGTGTAAATAACAATAACAAATTCGAATAAATTTGAACAAATATTTTTCATCACATACTTAATTACGAGCTTAATTATCTCCCTTGAAATCACCCCGTGATATTTGTCCACATACAGAGTGGAAAAAATAGAGTGGAAATGAACACTAAACATATTTCTAGGAAGACCACTAAGATTTAGAGTTCACGAATTCTAATAGTGTGATTTCTTCACTTTTACTTACACTTTACACAATTAGTGTAAATCGATGATGTGAATGTTAAATGCAAGCGCATTTATAATTACTCTATTTACTTCTATATTTACCTACTTCTCTAAATTTATTCGATAACAAGAAAATGGAGTCAAATCAAACATTGCAATTTCAAAAGTGGCATTTTTTTATTATTTGAAAATATTTCAGCTATAAAATCCTGAGCTCAAAATATGACAATCAAGATACAAATTAGTTTCCTGTCTTTTACAGGGTGTTTGATCATTTATTCTATGTATTAAAAAAGTATTATAATTATAATTTTATTATGTGTTTCTTATAATATGGATTGAAGTTTCATTCGGGTGATGAATGCAACTCAATGACCCAAAATATCGACATAATTATATAATACACATCAAAATCGAAATAATTGTGCAGCTTATCAACTCGAAATATCACGAAAAATAATGACTTTATCGCTATGAAGAAATAGTATGATATTTACGTATGAAGAATTGGAGAATCGAAAAATTGTGATAAAATCGCAATTCCGCCAGTGGCGTTGAATTTGGGAAGGATCAACCAGTCACTTGCCCCTCTGTCGTACGCTTCTGGTAGAAGCCAGAAACGTTCATTTTACATAATTCAGTAGGGTGTATCGTATCTACACTTTTCACCAAATACATTGTCATCGTCAATTAGTTTCAAAGTAATAGGCATAAATTGTGTTTAAATTTTCAGATAAAACATCCTGCATGTAACTCAGACAGGACACACATATTTTATGTAGTTGATTTGGGCTGAATCATCAAATTTTGAGCTCAGGGATTTTAGTAATGAAACACCCTGTATAGTTGAGCCAAATCAATGTTAGGTTGATTCATTGTACGAATATTTCATTCGAAGAAACTATACTGTGCTACCAAAACATGTCTTGTTTTGAGAATTTTGGTGGAAATATTATTATTTGTGAAGCTTTTCACACGTACATAATCAGGGTGTATATCTCTGATTCTGTGATGAAAATCAAGGTGAGTATTTGGTATGTTGTGAAAAACTTCTCCCCGGAAAAGTTAAAGCCCTCCGAAGAAAACAAGAAATGGTTTTTCTTCTTTACTTTCCCTGTGTATATCAAGCTGAAGATACGAAACTTGGTAAATATTATTCATTAATGTAACTTCACATTTTTGAATAATTTCAACCCTGAAGTATGCTTAGAAGGGATTAGGATTGTCAACAACTAAGATATTTTTTCTTACAACTTTTTTTTGGATCATTTACTAATTTGTTTTATCTTTACAAAGGAAAATTGAGCATTTACGAGAAAAAAATGTATTGCAAGCTCATCATGATTTTACTAGGCCACGATACTCTTACAACTGAAACAATACTGAGCACACAATGTTTTTTGCTCGATATACAAGAGAAATAGAAAAGAAGGGGTGTAACTTTTATGGAAAGAGGTTTTTCAAAAAAATGTATACTAAATACTCACCTTAATTCTCTCTTAATCACAGAATCACCTATTAGATTTTTTCGATGTAATTTAGATAGATAAATTACTTTTGTCATCTTTTGCCACAAAAATAGGTTCATCATTGTCAAAATCAGTGAAAATTGGTAACAATCAGAGTAGGAATCAACATAACCGGGAGAATTTTTTGCGTTACCTATAGGGTGTCCCTAGACCAGTGGGACAGTTAAATATCTTCTGAACCAATAGGAATTTTCAAAATATTATAATTTCACATCATATCGCATTATGAGTGCTAACTTCAGGCATGACTATATTTTATACGAGGGGCGCAAGAAAGGCTTACAAAATCGAACATCATTTTTTTCAAATGGAACACCCTGTATTTCATAGCATTTTCATATTCTCCTTGAAGAGCAGAATTCAACGACCTAGCACACTTGGGGTCTAGCGGGAATGATTTCCGAGATATATATAGTGTGTGGAAAATCGAGATTTTTCATTTTTGGGAATTTTTTTGTGTCAAAACTATTCATTATTGGTCAAAACGGCTTACATGTCTATATCTCAACTTTTGATTTACTATTTACTCGTATTTAATTGAAACAAATACAGGGTGGTGTAGAATTCATACTGAAACTGAGAATTCTACACCACCCTGTATTTGTTTCAATTAAATACGAGTAAATAGTAAATCAAAAGTTAAGATATGAATATATAGGCCGTTTTGACCAATAGTGAATATTTTTGACTAAAAAAATTCCCAAAAATGAAAAATCTCGATTTTCCACACCCTATATCTCGGAAATCATTCCCGCTAGACCCCAAGTGTGCTAGGTCGTTGAATTCAGCTCTTAAAGGAGAATATGAAAATGCAATGAAATACAGGGTGTTGCATTTGAAAAAATTGATGTTCGATTTTGTGAGCCTTTCTTGCGCACCTCGTATAAAATATAGTCATTCCTGAAGTTAGCCCTCATAATGCGATATGATGTGAAATTATAATATTTCGAAAATTCCTATTGATTCAGGAGATATTCAACTGTCCCACTGGTCTAGGGACACCCTGTATATATTTCAAAAATATCGAATGTTTCGAGGGATCACTTTTAACACAGTGCTGAATTAAAATTGCACTTTTGACACTGGAATGACAATTAAGAATTAGTGTTTGGTGGAAAAGGCACCGATGTTATATCGTAAGAGCACCATTTGAGAATTCTACATCAAATGAATAGAAGTCAGTCTACTCTGCTCGACCGAATTCTAACACGGGTTGCAGACCTTTTCAGACGGATTTCTGGGAATTGTTAAGAAGAAATCTTCGAGCGATAAAAAAACACAAGTAGTCCTGTCCTGCGATGGACCATTGGACCACTAATTAGATACATGTCTGGTGGACATGTGACAAGTCTTTTGTACCGTGACGAAATTATAATAAATCTGTTAATGAAAGATGACAGAGAGAGGAGAGAGGAGACTTGCTTGTTCAGATGGTTGAATGGCCAGCTGATTGTCGGAAAAATATTTTGATGGCAATTATTCAAGAGAAGGAAACTTTACTATTGCGTTCACTACTTGTCATTCCTTGAAATTAGTATTTACTATTACTTGAAATAAGTACTTGCATATGGGGAATCAAAATCATGGACGCATTTGATCTACTGTCTGTAGGTTAATAAAGGACTAAAGGATGTAGAATCACAATATTCCTTGAACTGTGGTAGAATATTCATTCTTTAAATATTTGGGATATTCTCATCTGCATGGTTTCTAGAAATGTGATTTTTTTCGATGTATGTATAATGAGGACCAATCAGACGATTCGTTCCAAACCTTATTTTGAAATATGTTCCAAGAGCATCAATATCAGCTGAACTCCACTAAGTTAAATTCATTATTATTATTATATCAAATTTTTACAAAGCTTTGGACGTTTCGAGAACAAATCTGATACCGTTTCAATTTAAAAATGGAATAGTTTTGCAATTGTTTTCGCCTTTCTCAGATGTGTGAGTTTTCAATTGATCTTGAACCATTTTAAAACTCAGATTTAAGGAGTGAATACCATGTTCTATCGAAAGCGATATCATGCACCATAAAATATACTGAATTGAAGCATATACCTACAAGGTGTTCATAAGAAGTACATGTAGACTCATTGGAATTTTTCACCTTCATCTCCCTGTGTATTTAAAACGTAAACTTTCAAGGCATATATTCATTCCATAAACATTCAAAAACTGATTGAGAAGTCATATACCTATACTTCAGACTTCTGGTCTTAATTTGACTCGCCCTGATGTATATAAAAAGTGGCTAATTCAATCAATATGTGACGTTATAGGTAGGTTGTGGTTTAATGTCGAAAGGTGAATACATTTTCGACTGAAATCATAATTTTGTCTATTGCAACAGAAAAAGGAAATTGCTTTGTGAATTTGACACCTTTTTCGAGGTCAGTTATAATGTCCCATTTACATTGAAAATAGGAAAAACTAAGAAATATTTATATATCTATCTTCTGAGGTAGGATCTGTATATGACAATCAATTATCAGTAGTGATCTGTAGTTCTTTACATAGTGTTCCAGGTGTTATCCTTATTGAGGCTTATTTCCAAAAGCGACGATTTGTACCAGCATTCTAGTTGATCAGTTGAAGTTTAAATCATAAAGACCAAACCACAGATCTAACGTTTGAATTTTTCTCTTGGCATTGTTCTCTCTAATTATGAGGTAAACGCTCAAAGTAATTTCCACAAGTTCTCAATGAAATGAATAACAACAATGGTATACAATTAAAAGTATTGATATACTAATTCTTTAAGGCCCGGTTTCACCAACGGATTTAATCTCAGTTATGGAGTTGACTGACAGATTCAATCGCCATTACACCATTTCACCATACGAGAATCACGGATATTATCTCGATTGATCCAGAATATTCCTTTTTCTACTACTGCTATGAAAAGTAGCGCATTTCTCATAGCTTACTTACTTAGTTTCAAAACCATGTATTGCCCATAGTGTGAGAAATATTTTTTCTCACGGCACTTTGCCAACACCACATACATTTCCATGGAGAATCAACAAAAATCGACCAAAACTTGGCTGCTGTTCAGCTTTGAATAGTTGTAACAACTGTCAGAAGATGTTTTTTAAATTCTTCTGGGTAGTTCTCATTGGTGCTTTTGATAGAAATCGCATTTTCCATCAAATATTGTTCCAAGAATTCATAATAAATAATATGATGTATATACCGAGATGTGACGATTTTGATAAATACACCGCCAGAGACAGAGATGATGGAAAAACTTGCGAAAGTTGGATTTGTTTCCGGAAATTTCAAGACAAAAGTATAGATTGGCATATTGGTACGAAAAATGTATGGAATCTAAAATAATACAGAAATAAAATCTTTTTCGGAAAGTGTACTTTTTTGAAATACTTTGAGGAACTAGGAAAGGCGTCTACTCTTTGGTCACAATATTCAATGTGGCATAGTGCCACATTATAAAATGAATTACACTACTCGGATTCTTTGAATAAGTGCAGTTGTGGAAAAAGTATGGTGTGCAACATGTGGGAAAAACCACTTTTCTCACGAGTGCGAAAGTTTGTGGCACGAGCCTGAAGGGCACGAGTGAACTTTTCCCACTTGTTGTACAATGTACTATTTACATTTTGACGGTTTATTGAATCAGTCATGATCTATGAGATTTAATCTGTTGGTAAAACTGGGCCTAAGTTTCTACCACTGTTGTGTTGATGGGCCATATTCGTGAATTAGCAGCACAGTGATCGTTATTATCTTTTACTGGACTGGAGCCACAAATTGGACTGATTTCGGTCATTCCAGAAACAGCAAAAAAAATCTCGTGATCTTCGCTGATTGACAAAGAGTGGCCGTTTAATTAAACTGTTCCTGGAATTCTACGATGCACGAACGCCCGTAAAAGATAACGATAATAAAAAAAGCTCTGAAAAGAGAGGTATTTGACCACCTTATTTTCATTCTCAGCCGTGATAATTGTTTGGTTCAAAGTTATGCTATACTTTTCGATTTTTTGCTGGTCCTTCGAATAGATGTCATGCGAAATAAAGATCAAAGCAGGAATGGAGGCATGTTATTATATAATGTTGCTGTTGCTCTGTCATGCGATTTGAAGAGGCATCGAACTATCATTTCATCGAAAAATTTGAACAAAGATGAATAACTAAGCCATCGAAATATTTATGCACCTATAAATATTCTCATACAGAACTTTTGATTGAATATTTCAGGTTGTAACGGTTTATCACCGTCACATGTTGTGCCTTTAAGCTTCTATTTAGACCCGCTGAATTTCTTGTTTCAAATTTGGTAATGGTAACGTCATCGCCAAACTGTCAGACACACTAGCGTCTAAAGACAGAATGCAACAAATAACTATACATTACAGGTATCTTGAACTCGAGCATTTATTATACCTAACAAATTTGCTGAGAAGTTTTGTTGGGCTGCTGTTGCGAAAAAATTATGCTCATTACAGTCTGAATATTCAAGTTATTGTTGGAGCAATGCGACTGTGAGGTAGAGACATCAGAATGTGTTGTAGAAGTTGAGCTACCTATCTACCTCAATTTTTCTCTTAAAAGAAACTTATAATATGTAACCTTCAGCAACTGCTGAGGATTTCACCGCATCTATTTGCTAAATTTGACACACTATATAACGACGAAAACAATGTCCTGTAAAAATCTCAGGCTTTGATAATTTAATTTTTCGGTCGTAACTTTTCTCCCATACACTGTATGCCATTTTCGACTGAAAAAAAAATGTAATCCCTTTTTTATACTGAAGAAAGTTACAGTACAAATGCCAAAACACCAAAGTAACTTCTGCAAAAACAATGATAAATAACAATTAAATAATATTTCATAATGACACTTGACAAACTAATGTATTAATTGTTAGAGGTATTCTGTGGTCTAGATTTTTCTCACTGCATATTCAAAATTGATTTCAAAAATGCTTCACTACACTTTTGAAGAATACAGGGTCATGTTGAATAGAGAGAATAAACTTAATATAACGAATGAAAAATGAAAATTTAGAACAAAAAAACAACAACAATTGATTAGCTTCTTTTTTCATTAAAAAAAAAACGGATATTAAAATGATATCCGATTTTGCTCTCATGATTTTTGTGCTGAGGTTCTTTGAGTCCGAAGAATTTTTCGGGAACAAAAGTCGAATTTGCATTTTTTCAACTGCCTATTGGAATATTAAACGAGAGTATTCTCATCAAACTTGAAAATATTTCTCTGGTAGTAGTCCATGCTCAAAATATTTATTTTCCTCAATAACAATATTTCCCTTCAAATATTCAAATAGATGATTATCATTCTTATTACTCCATCTTACTTTGATTTCGTATATATACTTACTCAGATTGTGTGAAAAAAAACTTTTCCTATCATTTAGCCGGAAACAGTATCAGAATCAGAAATAGTAACCAAGGATAAAAAAGTTTATTTATCTAGTAGAAGTGGAGGATATTCAACTCTGATTTTATAATATATACATGTCTCTAAACATAATTATTTATGCTGCTGAAATTAGCACCAGTTTCCGTAATCGTGGAGTTATTTCTGTTATAAACAATCATCCAGGTATATAATCAGGTATCAATAGTCAGGTGTCCAGATTTATTACATTACTGGTGTAAATTGGGAAGGAATAGTCAATTAGTCATCAATTCCTTTACACACAGTGTTGGAACGGATCAAGTAAGTATGTCCAAATCAATTGGAATCTGTTGAACTCTTCAATTTTCGGTGTAGAATTCGAATAACAAAAAAATGTACAAGGCAATGAAAAACAAAATCTAGTGAAAATTATGTTACGTGAATGTCACCCCTATATACAGGGTCTCTATAAATGATCGTAACATCGTAGTGGCCGTTGAAATTTTTTTCCATTTGCCGCTTTCTACTAATGCTGTTAACAACATTTAGAGAACAAAAAGAGAGGAAGTGATCATATACAGGATCTTTTTCCATATCGTTTTGCAGACACTATGGAAATGTATCTCAATGAAAGGAGAGTCCAATATTGGAGTTTGGAAAATAATGGAACAAATCAAAAATATTTATTGTAGAAGTATAAAAAAACGGTTCATTTCATTAATCTACATCAAATGTTCAAAATGTTCTCCGTTGTTCTCCAAGCATTTCAAAACTCTTCGCCGTTTGTTGTCAAAAATGTTCCTCCGCATTTCCGGGCCAATATTTTGGCAGCAATGTGTTATTGAGGCTTGCAGCTCTTGAAGGTTATTATCGTCTCTCTTGAATACTTCGTCTTTCAAATATCCAAAAAGACAGAAATCCAAAGGCGTCAAATCTGGAGAACGTGTTGGAAAAGAAGGATTAACTCCTCGACTTATCACACGGTTGTCATAAAATTCTTGTAAATATTCTAAATTTGCACGTGTGATGTGAGCAGTGGCCCCATCTTGCTGAAAATAGCCAAATCGAATTTCTTCATCATCAAGTTGATTGATGAATGGTTCTAACATCACTTGTATGTACCTTCCACCATTGATAGTGCCATCGAGGAAAATCGGTCCATATATTCGCCTACGAGAATCTGCTAACCACACCCCAATTTTTGGAGATTGTAGTGGAGTCTCAATGAAATTGTGGGGATTCTCAGATCTCCAAAACCTAACATTTTTTGAGTTCACGTATCCCGACAAATGAAACCAAGTCTCATCGCTGAAAAATGTTAGGTCCAATAGCTGGTCGTCCTTGAGATTATTTTGGAACCATCATTGGCAGTACTCCAGACGACGTGGGATATCTATTGGCAGAAGTTGCTGTAGTACACTGGTCTTGTAAGGGTGCATATGCAATCTTTTCTTGAGCACTTTATGGCATGTACTTAGTAACACACCAGATTGTAAAGATAATCTCCTCAATGACGTTTGGGGATTTTGCTCAACACGCGCCCTTAGATTTTCGACAACTTCTTCCGATATTTGGGGCCCTCCTGTTGATTTCTTTTTATTAACATTTCCAGTTTGGATGAATCTGTTGATCACTGTTCTGATATTGGCTTTCAAAGAAGATTCTTGAATCTGTACATTAGGATATTTCGCCAGGTACTCATCCTTGCAGGCTACTACCGAGTAACCCCATCCACCATTGATGCATGTGCCATTTCGATAATAAGACATTACAACAAATGTATTCTGCTTCGAGGAATAAGCCATCCCTCTTTTCAACAGTACAATCACGAACTAGAAAACAGAATCATTTGAACATTTTAACGAAAAACTGACAATTGTGAGTTTATCAGCTATGACAGTATAATGATTGATGTCAGAAATTAAATTCGAATTCCATGAATGAAAGGCAGCAAATGGAGAAAATATTTCAACGGCTACTACGATGTTACGATCATTTATAGAAACCCTGTATAATTTCCTGCAAGCCTGATTTTCTTAATGTATACGTAGCTGTAGTTAATTTTGTATTTGTCGGCTTCTGTTTTTTATTCTATGATGGCATATCTCTCTAACCCGTCATAATTATGAGAGATAAATCATAATGAGAAAATCCACAACCGTAATATTATTCGCTATTTTGACCTCTAATTTATGTTTAAAATCGAACAATAAATTTATAACACTTGTGTTAAACTTCATGTGTGGTTCGAAAAGAAGAACAAAATAAATAATCATCTTATGGTGTGAGCCGCTGCATCAAAAGGGAAAGTTCTTAGGATTTATGTGGTTTTAGATGCGGTCAGGCTACAAATTTAAGGGTTGTCTGCAAGATCTCGAGCAGCTCTCACGATAGATAATTAATGCTCTTTTGATGTAATCTCACGCCCTAATGGTTAAAGAAAACAAGTATTTTATTTCACATATCTTATCACTCACTCATCGTATTTTGATTGTCGGTTGAAGCACTAGAATGATGTAGCAACCAGTTCCCAAGTTTCTTCCGAGTTCATAAATTCGCTGCGTTTACATTTTCTTATCGACATATTTGCTCCTAATTGCTAAACAAACAGTCAATGGGGCCTAGGTGGATACCGACTGATGAGATCCAACATTCAATATTTACACGATTGATGCGAATTATGTAATATAATGAAATTTCTAGGCAGAATTTTTGAATTCAAACATCAAAGCAAGACGGCTCTTCAATGACGGTTGAAACTTCTTATTTAAAATGCACATAATAATGGAACGATTTCGAAGAAACATATTAATATTCGAAAACTTGGAGGTAATATCTCAAGCTCAAATTGGGGATTTGATATGGTCTACAGACTGATGATGACATCTCATGTGAATTTGTCTAGAGCGAGGTCTAAAGTGTCTATGGAGCTTTTCAGACATATACATTTCAGGAGATATATTATATCGATTAATTCAATTTTCTTAGAAAATTGTTAGTTATTTTGAATCGAATGACCCATATATTCCTCGAAATAGTCGAAATTATCGCTATTGGCCGCGAAATAATTGTGCTTTGTTTCCGATTTCCAGAAACAGTCGCCTAATTTATATACCGATATATATATACAGATTGATTATACTGGCCTTCTCATCACGATCTCGTGAGATAGTATCGAGTTTCAATTTTTGACTAACAATGAGGTGATAGGTGAGAGAGAAAGAAAACTTGTTTTTTTAAAGTATGATTGGAATATACAGGGTGTATGTATTGTTGGGGTCAAGATGAGACATTTTCACAAAATGTGTGACTGATATTAATATTTAATAAAATTCACCCCTTCTGAGTTATATACAGACACTGTGTAGATTTTCCTCTCATAGTTACACCCTCAAAACTGGGTTAACGTGATTTATGAAACACAAAATGAAAAGAGTGCCTAAAAAAACGGGGTAATGAGAAGACGAAAAATCCTTATTTGAGCCCAACAATACTTGCTAAGAGTACCTACCTACATCAGATTCGAAATTCAATGTTTCCCTACCGAGTCATTCCCCTAAATAATATAGTAGATTATAAGCCCATGCGACTATAATAAGAAAAACTTTAGTCCCGTGGTCACGTCAGGAATATGAAAATAATGAAAGACCCATACTCGTATAGCTATACTCGGTACTCTTGTTTCAAAATGTCAAATGACTGATGGGTGGTTAATATTGTTGTTGGCGTTTGAAGGCAAACAATTTTGTGAAGCGTCCTATAAGATAGCATTTGGGACAAGATGACTATATTCATGCAAAACTGTGTTTTCTCCTCGGTTTTCTCTAATGTTGTGTATGTTTGTCGTTGTTTTTAGACTTTCCAAGATGTAGAGTGATTATCTGAAGATATTATTAATGAAATATTCAGTTGTCTATAAAGGGTAAGCTGAAAAATCCAATATGGTTAATAGGTTAAGAAGATAGAATTCAAAAAAATCAGTGGCGCACATTTTATGGACAATAATATTCGGTAGGTTGTTCCCCGGGACGCCACTGGATTTCAGAATTCCAATTGAATTATGGCTATATCAGCCCCTCATGTCAAAAAATATCAGTGCCAAATTTCAAGAAAATTGGTGAAAGGACATTTGAGATATTCATAAAAAAACGATCTTTTCCGGACCCACGTACATATAAAATGAATCTATTACCCTACCCTGTATGTGGACAAAACACTACAAAAATATTATGCTAGTATAGTGAAAACTGTGACGAATACTTACCGCAGAACAAAGATTGCACCGTTCCAAGATGGATGCTGACAAATGGTTTCCCAGGCGAATAATATATCTCGTGCCAATTATGTCATGATTGTTGATTACCTGGCGGCAAACGGCCCTTTAAAGATGATTTGTGCACAGTATTGCAATTTGTAGATAATAAATAATTAGGATAAATTAGATGCGCTCTCGCAACAGGTGTTAGGTTAGGTACCCACTATCCGAGATAATTCCACTGTTGCCACATTTCACTCCATCATTCTACATAAAATAATACATTGAATTCCAATTACCACTCTCGATAATATATAGATTAAAAATATGATGGAATGAATCACTGAACTTGGAATGTAGGAAATTTATACACAGGGTAATGAAGTTTTAATCAATGATTAATAATCCGGAGATCGATTGATTTGATTTAACATGATTGAGATACAGAGCGTTGCAATAAAATTTTTATAACCAAACGATTAAATATTTCAATATTGTTGAGAGATATAGCTCTGAGACTTTGTAGATACACTAAGGTGATAAATATGCATTCAAATCAGGCCAGAACATTTCGATCGGGTGTGGTATAAACAGGGTGAGTCGAAAATGTGTACCGAGCTTTCTTGAGGTGATAGAACATTGAAAAATAAGTACCTATAGTTTGATGAATAAACTAATGGCCCAAAATTTGTATCAAGGGAGGTAGGTATATATCCTTTCAAAGTTGATTGAATTAAAATAATTTTTCTGCATAACTTCTAAACTGTAAATGCCACCAAATTGAAATTTCTTGCATGAATGTATATGTTGATGAAATACATTTTTCTGATACTCTTCTACAATTCTGCTATTAGAGGGTGGGTCATGATATTTTGAAGGCAACTTTTCTCTTTGTATTATTCTTGGTGAAAAAACAGGAGCATTAGATGAAGCAAACAAAAAAATTACATAAAAAGGTACTTTTATCAAAATACGAAGAATTCAACCGTTATCAAGATATTTGAGTTTTTGTAGTCACATGATAGTGACAATATTATAGGAGCCATGACCAATTATGTTCTCAATTTCGAAGTTTAGAACATCAACATTGTTTTTGTTGATTTCTTCGTTTGGTTTTTGCTTCGTTATATTATAATTGCGATGTTAAACTGAGATTTTAAGAAATGGCAGGTTATTCGTGATGCAGAGATGTTTCCCGCTTGACGCGTTTCAAATTCTAGAACAATTTTGTGGATTGTGCAAAGATTGCGTGAAAAAGAATGCTTCAAAACGAAAAATAGAGGTGGCCGGCCAAGAAGTTCGAGGCCTACTAAAATATTGTTACTGATGAATTTACCTGCTGATATCATGTCACTACAAAAACTCAAAAATGAAAAATATCTCGAGAACAGTTTTGTACATTTTTTTTATTTTGATAGGAGTCCCATTTTTAGGTAATTTTCTTCTCTCTATCAGATTCTTCTGTTCTTCCACCAAGAAGACTACAAGGAAAAAGTAGTTTAAAAAAAATCAAGACCTATCCTCTAAAACACCCTTTATAACTATAGCAGAAATGTAGATGTGTATCGAAAAACTGTATTTCATCAACACTTATTTATGCAGGAAATTTCAAGTTATGCCAAAAAATCATTTTAATTTAATCAACTTTGGAAGGATACACATAATACACTCTCGCCCAATAATTGTTGCATTCGTCGAAGTAACTGTGAAGGTGTTCTATCTCCTAACTCTTCGACGCATAGAAGCTGCTTCAACCTTTTTTGATCGGAAATCGAGGTACGCTTAATAATTGCGTCTTTCAAAGTTTCGTGAGCATTCATGTCAGGTGGATTCAGCAAAATATCTCTTACTTCAGTGGCTAATTCAGGCGACAACGAAGATATTAAAATATTATATATTTCGATTTATCTGAAGTGACTTTCCTTGTTGAAAGTATTGCCTCAATCTGTGTGAACCATATGATCGGATCATTCGGCCAAAAATCTGGTAGCTTGAAATTGATGCTCGAAACTTCTGACGATGTAGAATCATTATTGCTGGGTTCAGACATATCGGGGTCACCAATTTATAGGAGTAAAGATAATTATTAAGGTATAATCCTATAATGAATAATACCAAAGATGTACCTTTTTGGTAATCAAAATTATAATGTTCATTAAATCGTCATGGTTAAGACATCTGCAATTACATCACTATGATAACGACTCAAGATATTTATTCATCAAACTGTATTTATTTTTCAATTTAATATTCATATATCTATACGCATTTGTTTCCATTCGGAATTATTTTTAATTTGCAGGTTTCTTCTTCTATGTAAATGATGAGTAATATATATAGGGCATTTATTTATTTTTTCCCATTGTGTGTGTTCAATAGATATAATTCAATGGTCGTCGTGGCATATAGCCAGGAAAGTAGTTTTCTGTTGAATAATCCGAGGAAGAATTGATATTTTCATCACATAGAGAATGCGAATTCTCAATTTCTTTATAGATGTATATCTATTTTTTATGTTCATAATTATATCTGAGAATATTCCTTTTCGGCATTTATTCTATATTTATTTTAAGAAATACATTTTTCAGGGCTTTCAAAGAGCCCTAAATGATAAGATTTTTTTGACCACATGCACTGTTTGTAAGTATTAGTGAAATTCTGGATCTTACTCTTTTTATCTGAAAATATGACGATTCAATTTCGAACCTTCTGGAGATGAACACCTATCAAAATATTAGTGCAAACTCAACATTCTTCACAAAAGTCGTGATAATTCGCAAACGGTTGAAAATCAATGATTTTTGTGAAATGTATGATAAAATAAATGAAGTCTTTTGATTGAAATAAGGACTCTTGTGCCCAGTTCACACTCAAGTGAATGGAATTAAAACTGGCATCACTGTTTTTCGTCATATACCGGTACATAGTACATATCGAATATACGAAGAACGGTAGCGACCAATTTTTATTTGCTCAAATAAACAAATTATTTAGAATGAATATAACGGCTTCGATAGATTTGAAAAGAAGTGAAAAGGTTCACGCGTTACTTGGTGTTTGTAACTGTATATTGTACAACACAATATTGATCCCTATAAATCTAATAATTCGAATAGTAGAATTCGATTCAGCCAGGTGTTCTTTCTGTATGGAAATCGGTCGATTATATGTAGATGGGTAGTAGACTTTACTCATTATTCATGTGCAAATTTGATTTGATTTGATGTTTTTGCCAGTCGCTAGGGATGACGTCGTATCAGTTTCACTGCCTGTCATCTCTATGCAGAGATATCTTCAAAAAATTTAATATTCTGACTGTTATGAGCACGTACATCCTCGAAGCGTGTTGTTTCATTTTCAAAAATAAGGCTACTTATAATGCTATCAGAACACAGCATGAACATGATACCAGACGAAAAAACCTTATTCTACCCCACCGGCATAGCACCGTTCGATATCAGAAAAACTTTGAATATATTGGATGCAAATGCTATAATTCTCTGGCGGATCACATAATAATAATAATAATAATAATAATAATAAATGGTCTTTATTTTTCTGGGCGGAGTTTAGCTGACGCTATTCTTCCACTCAACCAAGTTTCAAAGTTACAGAGTTGCAGCTTCATTAACAATGTTCAAAAATCGCCTGAAAAAACACTTACTTCTCAAAAACCATAGAAGAATTTTTTGATTAGGATACCTTATATTTTTAAATATGATAGGTAGTCAACATGCTTTTCATGTATGTGTTAATTGATGTGTATTCATGTGTGTAAATAAGTGTATATTTATATGAATATGTGTAGATCTGAATGTTTTTCACCTTTTGACATTTTTCACAATTCCTCTGTATTTTTTACATGACAATTGCTGAAAAGAATAAATTATTATTATTATTATATATTATTATTATTTTGCGGTATAATCCGAAAATCATTTCTTGATAATTAATTTTTCTATAACATATTTATCATGTATCATTCTGAAAATAAACAGTATTATTATTATTATTATTACTATTTAATACTATACATATATACATCATGCAAGATCCTAATTTGTCGTCGAGGTTCATAAAACTTTATCTTTGATATATCAAAACAAAAATATATTTCAAAATTTGTCATAGATCGTATCTGACTTTGGTGACTACCAAACAATGCAAAATTATCATCTATACGGCAAACTTATCAACGATCAATCAGATAAAATCCCAAATAGATGAGCTTCTTATGTTTATCTTGTCATGGTTTCGAATTCCAGATCTTTCTGTACCGACATATCATTGAGAACGAAAACAAACAGATACCATCTGATCCCTCTGAATACTGAAAAGGGACATACATTTACATTTTTCACCAACTCGTATATGGTCAATGTCTACGGTCTACGGGCATCAGAGAAATTCGAGACTGATTTGTGATGATAATTAATCTCCTTCTGAAAGTGTTGAGTTGCGTGCATGAATATACTGGGTGATATTATTTAGTATAGCTAATTTCCAGAGGATAACAACTAGTAGGTGCGGTACGAACTCTAGAAGAGGATCCTCATTTTTCAAATCTCAACTTGGAATATACAGGGTATTCCTTAATGTCATGTGCATTTTGAAGCTCGTGATTTCTTGGTCTATTCCAGAACTATACCTAAGTTAATAAAATTGAAAATATGCATAGATTTTTTGTCCACTCCGTATAGCTTTTCGGGGTAGCAAAATTTAGTCTGAACTAACTGAAATGATGAAATTCATGCAATACATATCATGGTTCTCCAGTGATCTGAACGAATATCTTGAATGAATATAAGTATTCAATATTTTAATAATCAATATCTTATATGTAAATGAATGTGGAGTGTTTCTATATTCAATTTAAACTCGATTATCCGTAATTCGTGTTCCTTACTTCTCAGTCTGAGTTTGCATAATTACGAAGATTTAAAATTTTTCATTCTTATTCTGATATTTTGATAGAAGGTTAACATGAAATTTGAATCTCTTGTCGTATCGGTATCGGAATATTGTGATAGCGTGCAACGGGGATTTGGAAATATACCCTTTAAGACGGATGGTGTGAATGCGCGCAACGAAAGGAATAAATAAATTCTTTGGCATATACTACTCCAAGATCTTAATGTAATTTTGTACATTTTTATTCATTGAATATAGTATAAATACAGATATCCCAAATGAAAATATACTTAGTACTTCGAAAATGGAGTTTATGCTGAAAGGTTCATCTAGGCAGAGCTAGGTTAGATTGTTTAGAAATAGTAGGAATAGTCTCCTTCCTCATACAAAAAGGATATTTTCCTTCCATATATTATACAGGGTACAGGGTATTCGGTTCACCAAAGTATATTTGGAAGGAAGTGGTAGGCAATGTGATTTTGTACATAATTTACAATATAATAAGAGTATACTATCATACAAAGTATTACAATTTCCGAGAAATCAATGCATATATATAAATTCAAAGTTAGATGTTACATCGACGTGGCAAATAGCCTATAGAAAGTAGTTGTTTTTTGTTGAATATTCAGAATGATATTATATTTTTCAAATTCTGAGGAGCTTAAACAATTCTTTATGATATTGAGATATCATCACGTGTTCAATATCGATGAAATGACTTTTATTATAACTTAAATGACCCCATTCATCAAATTTGAATAAACGATGATATCTCGAAATGAGTAACACTTTTTATATTAGTATATATCATAATATGGATGATTATGTTCAAAATGTTCTTACCTATCACCCCCTTCCAGATACACGACGGTGAACCAAACACCCTGTATATTAGACTGAGTTAGGCTAGATTGTTTGGTATCCTTTCTTATGCAAAATATACAATATTCTTCTTCCTAAAATTATCAGTGATTTTTCAGATCGAACAGTTGCGAGAGTTTATTACAAAAACACGTTGTCTCCTGTTTTTTCAAATACATTTTCGGCTTCTTTGTATTTACAGGGTGGCTGTTTACGTTTTACTCAACAGCTATCTTAGTTACAGAAGCGTTCAAATGGGCAAATATGAACTATTTTTTATGAACCTAGTACTAGAAAATGCATAAATCATCGTGAACATAAAAGTTTACCTACACTGGTATTTTTTAAATGAAACACCCTGTATTTTATTCTTTCATTTTCATAGATCTATACCAGAGAATCTATATTTTCCAAAAACTGACAAAAGGTGAACTCAAGAAAGTTTATATAAGTGAAATCAGAAGAAAGAACTCTATCGTTCAGGTAAATAGAAAACAGGGTAGTGTTCCATTTAAAAAATAGCAGTTTATGTAAAATGTTTAGGTTTACGATGCTTTTATGCATTTTCTAGTAATAGATTCTAAATGTCCATAAAAAATACTCCATTTTTGACCATTTGAACGTTTCTGTGAGACCAATATCAACTGAGATAGTTATTGAGTAAAATATAAACAATCATCACCGTGTACATCTACAACGCAACTATCTCAATCAGGGGCCTAATGATATCACTAACAATTTTTCCTGTTTGATGAATTTCAGATCATCCCGTATTATCTGACATACTGTGTGGTCTATAGTCATTAAATTTCCATCTCACCGGGTACCACAACCCACAACCCACAACCAACATGAACCCTGGTTGTCCTCGAACAAACTAGGTTAATAAGGTACATCGACTATATGAGGCCCTACAACACGGTTGTCGAAAACAGAAATTATTCCGGTTCCGGTTGATTGCTCGCTCACTATGAAGTATTTCAATTATCGAATATAGCTATTGGTATACCTGGTGACCCATTCAACATAATACAGTCATATACAGTTCGACTAATAGAAGATTGCACAGCATGATGAGGATCTCGAATACGGGAATACGGAATAGGAAAATAGCTGCATAATTCATATCCCGAAAGCCATAACCTATAGAGAAAAACTTTGGAGAAGAAACTTTTTCAGTTACTAAAGTTGCGCATTTCAAAATTATTATCAACATTACTGGGTGTTTTATAAGAGCAGGGAGTTTTTTTAAATGGAACACCCAGTATTGTTCATTCGGAATTAATTCCGTCGAGGTTCACCTTCATATCGCTGTAAAAAAAATTGAAATCGGTTGCGGCGCTGTCAAGTTATAATTGATAAATCTATTTTTACCATTATTGAAGAGTCTTGTTGAATTGGGCATGGTATATTCATTAATTCAAATTTTGAAAATACTTTTGGCATACGGTAGATGCAAGGTCCAACGTATACCAATCCAGTAATTTTGCGACATGTTCTTGAACAGGGTGCTCAATTTCGCATTTAGAATTTTGCAAGATTCAGATGACATTCATCAGAATTTTTCAAATGGAACACCCTGTATTTTTATTCAAAAATTCATTCCGACATCTTTCGCGCCTTTTCATCGCTGGAAAAAAAATCGGAATCGGTTGCGGCGTTCTCAAGTTATGGTTGATTTCCTTATTTTTACTACTATTTCGGGGTAATTTGTACGTAATAGTTCTTTCATTCATCAAATTTGTTCATTGACCATAAATTTATCGATATTTATAGTGAAGTACGCCACCGGTTTTCTGAGTTTATTTCAATTTTATTCGCTGCATGGCTCTTCTCCAATCTTAAGCTTTATCTAAGTCTCATCTCTCTCCTTCTCTCATTTTTTCTATTTTTACCTTCTATTGTTTGCTCATTCACCTTGTTAGTTCTTTCAGTTGAAATGCTAATTGCACCTAGTTATTAATTTTTTTTACATAGAGATGTGGTATCTTGAGTTATATTTTCTGTTCAACACACTGTTAATCTAAATAGACGCCAATAAGGACACAACATGTTTATTGATGCAGGATCACCTTGTATAGATTTTTCTTTCTATATAAGTCAAACTATAACCTTCTACATCATACGATACATGAAAAGGAACACCTTGAAGAGATGTTTCGACACAAAAGGCTGAGACCGATTTCGGAGGATTTGATATTTTATATACCATTTCGTCTGAGGATCAAAGAGTCCAGCAGGCGTGTAAGCGATTTTAGCGAAGAGATAAACTCACGTCATCTTAGTTTATTACATACGAAGACAACGACATGCGCATACATCAAGTAGACAAAGACGTCGCCAGACTTTTTTTCTAGGAGAGGTAATGAAAGTTAAAAATGAATATAATTATTATGACAGACTATATGAATTGATAGTATATTACCCACCGAGGTGGAAAGAGATTCATTCCTGCCGTGAGATTAGTTAGCTATGATCTCGAGACAGGAATGAAACTTTCAACCGAGGCTTTTTTTATGATCTGGTTTCCACGTAAAGGGGTATCCTGTAATGTTCAGAGAACATCGTGAGAACCAAGAAAAATAAGGTAGGAATTGGTGTTCTTCTTAAATGTCTGGATTTTGTATGCCTCGGGGAACAACCTTGGCAATGTGTTCCAGAGCCTCGCTGTTCGTTGGATGAACGAGTCTTTGGAAAGAGATGTTCTGCATCCAAAGTGACCACGAAGCGGGGACTGCCAAGAGAGAGGAACAATTGTTGATATTTCAGAAGAGCATCGTCCATGAAAATATCTATAAAATAGAGCCAGATCGCCAACTTTTGTATGGTATTTCAGAGAAGTGAGCGAGGCATCACCCACGAGACGAATTGCCCTTTTTTGGACAGAATCCAACAGTTTCAGGGTATGTTTGGGTGCTGCACTCCGAATATGGGAACAGTATTCAAGGACAGGTCGGATCTGTGCCTTATAGATCATAAGCAGCTGACTGGAAGTGAAATAGCTCCTGGCCCAAAACAAAAAAACAAGTTTTTGGGATTCACTTTTAGCAATTGATCTCACGTGATTTTCCCAAGAAAGGTTATTGCTGATAGTAATACCAAGCATCGAAATGGATGTCTTCAAAGGTATGGTTACTCCTGGCAAGCTTAAAAAAATGACTGTCCAACATCAGATGCTCAAGCTACACTGAACTGCATATCGATCCTAAGGTCGTATGTCGTAACATAGATTTGCATCAGGAGCAGATGGAGCAATGAAATTCTGGAAAAAATTGTGAAAAACGTAGAGAATAGCATAAACCTATGTAGTAGTGTTAAAATAGATATTTACGTAACCGTAATCAGTTAGAAAACGCTTCATTTTGTGTAACACAAAGTTACATAAAATTGTTTTCCTAACGTCTCCGTGTTCTAATTTTGATGATGATTTCTCTTGAACAGGAACAATGACAAGATATTCATGAGTCCTGTAAATTTCATTGAATAGACTCGTTTGATAACTTCATTAGTGGGAAATAGCTGATTAAGTTCAGATCTCCCAAATAATATCGATGTAATTTTTTACTTTACGCAACTAGTTACGTAAATCAAGACTTCAATCAGTTTTGAAAAGTGTCGAATTACATGTCAAAATTACAAAAACATCATTTAAATTTCTTGTAGTTCAGCATTTTCCTGAGGAAAAACTACGTGTAGCGACGCCATTGCAACAAGGAAGATTATTTTACGAAGATCGCGTCTCATAGCTCGCATGGAATATGTAAATAAATTAAGAGAACGTGTCTTCGATCTATCCCGATATGCCGAGTGGCTCATTTGACAATTTGTTCGGTGTATAGGTAGGTACCGTCATTAAATTTATTATCATAGATACACGTATCAAGAGAAAATAATGGAGGTAATGAAAGAGAAAGTTCGGGAACTACAGCCTGGGAACAGTATTTCTCGATGTTTGAGAACAATTTTGTCAATAACCTCCAAAATGGTGTATCATATAGGTCGCGTGCACGATGACCGACCCTGGAAGTAAAATATTGAAACACAACATCACTTTTTTATAAAACATTGAGAGGAATCAAAAGATTGAAACAGTTTTTCACAATATTTTGTCATACGAATCGTGTGTTTTGCGCTTGCCTTCTCATTGTGCTGTTGTACAATGCACAAAAAATGCAGCGAGAGACGAAGGAATATGATTTTTCAGGTAAATAGTAATCTCACATAGTTTTCATCATGAAACTTTGTCATTTCTTATTAAAATTCCTTCTGCAATAGAAGCTAATACTGCTAGTAGATTGAAAATGTCCACAACACACACGATCGATCATATTTCGTCAGCATGTCAGACCAGTCCTCCCGTTTGATTGCATGAATCCAATCTTCTTGCATTATTTTAGAAATTTCACGAGTATTTCTATTAGTTCCGATTGCAGAAGGAATTCCTATGAGAAATCAGAGAAATTACCAAATTTCAAAAATAAAAACTATATGTGATCGTTTATAGTAGGTACTTACTTTTGAATCATAATGTACCAACTGGATTCGTTCGTCTCCCGCTGCATTTTTTGTGCAATTAAACATCACATGCACAATAGGTACGATTTTTCAATTTTCTGCCAGTCATTAACTATATGTTTCCTAACCTACGACAGCTTTATGTAATTTTCTCCACAGATTCAGATCATTTTCCCTGTTTGTTGATGCAATAACATGTTATTGTTGTTCTTGTTAATGAGTAAGTGAATACAATAATACTAAAGAGGATTGTGGTTCTTCACACAAAAAGTTGACAATACTAAGCCACTGCTGAGGCTGAGAGGAGTCATAAAAATTGTTCAATCACACATGCATGCTCTTTTTTACATCAATAAGAATCATGAACCAGTCGTGACAATGTTTTTGTTTTCTTCGGAAAGACTCACTGTCGAGATAGAGAGGTTAATAACATTCGCAATATGTATACATATGCCTTGGCCTCTCACATAAAATGTTAATTGAGAATGTATTTACTTGTTTCAGTGACGTAACATCTAATCGAAATGAAGACGAGCAGTCTGCTTGTGCAAATTGTATATATAGGGTGATGCACAAATAATACCAGTGAATTTATATCAAAATGAGACCATTGAAGCTGCTATTCTGCCGAACATTTATGTAACTTAAATATTTATGTATTATTTATTCCTTTTTCGAATTCATGAAAAGTTCGAAACTAAAGGTTTCTGTTGTTATAATAATGCATATACTTTTGTAACTACCTCTTTCGATGTGTGTTTCATGGGGCACCAAATAAGACACATTTCTTCAGAACAACCTGTAGAAAACTATCGACGACACGTTATTTTAACAACAAATTTATACTTATCAATCCCAAATCATCCAATGATGTATGATATTTTTCTGAAAGAATAATGAGTTATTGAGATATGGATTGCCAATATTTCTCATAAAAATCCCATCTTCCGTCACTATATTTCTCCGAATGATGCGTGTTAGATTTAATTTTGTTTATTTAGGATGATTCAATAATTCTTCATCACCTACCTGCTCATTTTTTCTTTCGGCTTTCTTTACCAATTAAATACCTAGCTAGATTCATTGAAAATTAATTCAGTATCGCCTCTAAATATTTTTGAACATGATGATACGGTAGATTTAGGAATTGTAAGGATCCATTATATCGTTGGAAAACATCAATAGAAATCAGGGGTGAAGTCGATTCGCATGGGAATAAACTGAATCAGGATGTGATTGAGATTCTGAAAACCACAAAATTGTTAGTCATTGCGCCTTGATCGCGTGTGATTGATTTAAAACTTCGATTTTGACAGAAAAATAAAAATTGGTGAAATGAAATTTTTTGATTTTGTTTTCGTAAAAGATCATACATGGTTTTTCCTTAGTGCGTGTAAAACACACAAGTTCCTGTTGGGGAACTTTTTCTTCGGTCTCTTCCTGGCCTGGACAGTGACTGCCATAATAGTTTGTTTAATTTTGACATGTAATACAACACTTTTCAAAACTGACGGAAGTTGTGAAACGTCTTAGTTTACGTAACATTTTTTTTTTTTTTTTTTTTTTTTAATCAATATGCTTTATTTTCAATTCATAATAACAAATTTCAACAATACAAAAATGTTTTTTGTTTTCTTTTTTCTTACCTTAACTAAATTCAATAAATACATACATATACATACTTACATATACATACATACATACAATATCTACAAATAAATATATTAAATATATACATATATACATGTAGGAAGTATGTGATCAAAACGAATGAAAATATTCAGGACAAGTTCAATTAAAACTACTCAAAAAATGTATAAATCTGAATAAATAATTTTCAAGCATTGTTCCAAATCAGCAATGATTGCTGGTACCAGAACAAAATTATATTTGAAATTCAATGGCTGACAACATGTTGCATCATTTCAGTTTTGAATGTAGAGTAACTATTTTTATTTTTTATCCAGTTTGGCAAATTATTGAATGTTTCAAGACATTTAGAGAAGGGATTATTCAAACCAATGTTTGTTCTCACCTGGGGTAGATAGATTTGGTTTCGACTTCTAGTTTCATATGAATGTATCTCATTAACTGTGTTCATATTTGTGTTGCATTTTTGTTGATTTCTTGTTATTTTATAAATAAATTTACATTGTTCTATCTGTAGAATTTTTTCCAGCGGCAAAATTTCAGTTTGATGGTAGATAATTTCTGTATTTGTTCTGCAGTCATAGCCAAATAAAGTTTTTACTACCTTATTTTGTAGAGTTTTGATTTTTTTAAATAATGTTTGAGAACATATCCCCCAGTTTGTTATCAGATAACGGAATATAGAAAGAAAATAGGCGTTATAGATCATGATTTTATTTTGTGAATTCAAATAACTTTGGCACCTGTAAAGTGCTCCAATCATTGGAACAATTTTTTTTGTCATGTGTTCTGCATGTTTATACCAATTTAATTTGTCGTCAATTATTAATCCCAAGTATTTAGTATGATCAACCTTTTGAATTGCCTGCTCTCCTATTTTGATATCTGGGTCATGACTTTCTTTATTTTTATTTTTGAATAACATATACACTGTTTTTTTCACATTTATCTGCAGCTTATTTGCCAGTAGCCATTCAGCATATAGTTCTAGGTCACAATTTACTAAGTCTTCTAGTTCTGCCAAGTTTGATCCTTCATATACAAGAATGGTATCATCTGCAAATATGTAATAGCGAGCCTTAAGATTTGCTTTTTTGAGATTTAGGGTGTGTAATGAGTATAATAGTGGCCCAAGGACTGAGCCTTGTGGGACTCCACAGCTAATATTCAAGATTTCACTATTTATTTTATCTAGAGATACATACTGTTTACGTTCATTCAAGTATGATTCTAATATGCTTGCACTTTTTCCTCTTATACCTAAGAAGTTCAATTTATTTATAAGTATTTCATGATCCACTACATCAAATGCTTTTTGTAGATCAATAAATATTGTAATGACATATTTTTTGTCATCTAAGTTTGTTATGACATGGTTCAGAAGGTCCATCGTATCACTTTGAGTGTTTGATTGTTTCTGAAAACCATATTGATACTTGTCTAATTCAACATATCTGGTAAGGAAGTTCATGATACGGTTTTTTAATAGAATTTCTACGAATTTTGATAATGCACAGACTACGGTAATGGGACGATAATTTTCTAAGTTGTTTTTTGGTCCAGATTTATGGATAGGGGTAACCTTACCCATTTTTAGCTCCTTCGGAAATTCTCCTGTTTCGAACATTTTATTAACCAAGTTGACTAGGATTGGTATTATTGTCTCCTGCACTAATGATAATTCTTTCACTGTAATTTTATCATTACCTGGAGCAGAATTCTTATTCATTTCCTCTAACACCTCTCTTACTTCTTTCATATTAGAATCGTGAAGGTACAAAGAATTTTTTATATTGATTTCATCAAAATGATGTTGGAGTGGGTTACCTACGAGTTTCGCATTGATTTTATTGACGATCGAATTACCTATATCACAAAAATATTTGTTAAATTTATTTCCAATTTCCATTTTATCTGTTATTAATGTTTTATCAACCTCGATTATATGTGCACTCGTTTGTTCCTTTTCATGTTTTATGAGGCTATTTATGAAGTTCCATTGTTTCTTTGGATTTCCCTCAGTATCATTCCATCTTTTTCTGAAAAAATTCGTTTTTAATTTTCTTTTTTCATTTTCAACTTGTTTTTTTTTATTTTTGAAGTCCTCTAGTATTTGTTGATCCTGTGGGAATTTTTTCATTAGTTTGTATAATTCCTCTCTTCTTTTCAATTGGTCTAAAAACGTGGGAGTAATCCAGTCATTATTTTCCCTAATTTTCATTTTAATTGTTTTTGTCGCCCTACTTTTAGCTTCTTGTATGAGTTTGATCAAAGTTCCGAATGTATCAACTGGTATAGAATTTTCTAGTAGATTTTTCAAATTCTCCTGATATTTTGAGTTATCTAGTTTCTCGAATGTTTTTTGAATTTTACAATTGCACCTTTTAGTTTTTGAATATAATTCTACTTCTATTAGATTATGATCAGAAATTGTGCTGTATTCAATGTTTAGTTTACACTCTCCAATATTACTTGTTGCTAAAACATGATCAATGATGGTATGTGAGTTTTGTGTAATTCTGGTTGCATATTCTATACCTATATTGTTTTGGATCTCAAATCATAGTTCCGTAATCTATAATAATATTATAAAGGAGGGAGATTTGTTTGTTTGTCAGTTTGTTTGTTTCTATTGAATAGGCTCCGAAACTACTGGACCGATTTGAAAAAATTTTGCACCATTAGAAGCCGACATTATCCCTGATAAACGTAGGCAACATTTTACCGCGGGAAAATGCTTCATTCCTACGGGAAAATGGGTAATTACACAACGGGTAGTCAGAATTTTCCTCCCGTACTTATCTTTTTCACATAACTTCTAAATTTCTGAAGCGATTGGATTGAATTTCTATATGGGCATTCCGGTGGTTTCCAGGATGATTTGAAAATACAATTGGACGTGGTAGGTGGTGCTGCTGTCGTCAACTTCTAAACGGCTTGACCGATTTGGTTGAGATTTTGTATGTGTATATATATATTTGAGGGGTCCAAAGTTGAAGTGAATCAAGTCGTCACAACAAGTCCATGTTTGGTAGGTTTGAAGTTGCCTATCGGGGATGAATTCCTGTATTATTCATTTTGGATCTTTTTGTATGAGGGACTTTTACACTACAGTAAGGACTTGGTTCGTTGCCGCACTAGAAAATATGAGCTTTCAACAATATTATAGATGGTCTACATAAATACCATAGACTACAGAAAGTCATTCAGTAATCTTTACAATACAGCGTCAATACAGCGCTATTATGGACTTGGTTCAGTTCAGCTTTGAACCCCTTATTTCCAAGGTTTCATACTGAGAGAATGAAAATAGGTATAGGTATATAATAGTAGATATAGGTGAGCACAAAAATTAAAAAAATAGCAAAAAATATGTAATGTAGATACGAGCACAGCTGAGAACGACTGCAACAAATGACTTATTTTTTTGAATGGGTACACCAACCGTGCGAAGCCGGGGACAGCTAGTGTAAAGTGTATAATATTACAAAACTGGTGATGAAATGTTCATTTCAAAACAAATTACGAAAGTGTGGATGGACAAAGAGGATAGTGCTTTTTGTGCTGCTTCCTCGATATATCACTTCGGGAATCTGAACTTGAATCAACCTTTTTTCAATGAATACAATATCTTACGAGTCTATTTTGTGAATGTGGTGGTGATTTTTGACCATATTATCGTTTGACGGCTACTTTTTTTGTGAACTTTTGGACATTATAATTCCTGGGGAATACTTACTTCATTATTTCTGTTAAACCGAAATTTGTCATCAAAATTAGAAAAAAAATATGTAACTCGTTCGGAAATACTTCATTTTGTATTTCGATGAATTTTGCGAGACAGGTGAAACGTGATCCAGCAAAACACTGTCAAATGACCGACCCTGGAGATGAAACATTGAAACACAACCTCACTTTTCTTATTTGTTCACAAATGATTGGAATAGTTTTTCACAATTAATTTGGCATACGAATCGTGTTTTTCTTCTATTCATTAATTCGCGCATATACCATCACATTGTGCTGTCGTACAATGCACAAAAAATGCAGTGAGAGACGAAGGAATTCGGTTAGTACATTATGACTTAAAAGTTAGTACCTACTATAGTCACTCACATATAGTTTTGATTTTGAAATTTGGTAATTTCTCTGATTTCTCATCGGAATTCCTTTTGCAATAGGAGCTAATAAAAATACTCGTGTAATTTCTAAAAGAATGCAAGAAGATTGGATTAATGCAATCAAACGGGAGGATTCGTCTGACTTGCTGACGAAATATGATCGTGTGTGCTGTAGACATTTTCAATCTTTTAACAGTATTAGCTTCTATTCCAGAAGTGGCACAAGGAATTTCAATAAGAAATAAGAAATGACAAATGCCAAAATATCGTGAAAAACTATTTCAATCCTTGATTCCTCTGTGAACAAATAAAAAAGTGAGGTTGTGTTTCAATGTTTCACAGAAGAGTGAGGTTGTGTTTCAATATTTCACCTCCAGGGTTGTGATTTAACGTATTCAGATGGCAATTGAAAAGTTAATGTTAACAGCCTCCATCCGTTAAGATTGTTTAACGGCCAGCGGACGTTAATTGTTTCATAACAATCCGATGTTGGTATCCTTTCCTCGAAATCAAAATGTAATCTTTGAGCGGAATTACGAAAATTCCTAAACATTCGGTTGTTATGATCCTCGGCTGCGCTTCGGATTACAATATTCAACCTGATTATTATAACGTTAATAACTATTTCATTCTTGAAACCAACCCATAGAATGAAATGCGAATTTTTTTCCGGCTATTCACAGGAACATTCTCAATGTCAGGACCATTATCAATTTTTTCCATTCACTCTCTCATACCATCAGCGACAAAATGATCGAAAATAAGTGGGCACGTATGTCGATGATTATCGACAAGGATCGCAACGAGGTATCTCTATAATTTTCGAGGACAAAACGCTAATTTGCCGATGAACGTCGTCCTGTAATTTCACAGGAAAATTGCAGAGTACCACCATATCCACTTTATATAAAGTGTGACGACATATCTCAATATGTTTTATGACATCGAAATGATTTAAGTAACAAGTTCGGAATATACTAGTACTAGACAAGATTCCAAAACTATAGCCGTAATTTCCGGGCATGTTGTGTACACTATTTTTTCGACAACCAACAAAGCAAGTTTCTTCATTCAATATTCCAGATTTTTTAGTATTTTCTCTGCTCCTTTCTTTAAAATAAAAATATGAATATTATTCCAATATACGTGTAGTAAGGACAAATCAGAGTATTTGCCCCAAAATGTCACTGTGTTTACAGAATTTTCCTATCAGAGAGCCTAAAAGAAAAATTCACTAGCTTGTCAGTGACAATTATTTGTATTGAAAAAAGTTTAGGGAAGAGAAATAAAGGTATAATATAGAAAAAATATCCAATTTTTACTTAGCTTTGGACGTTTCGGAAACGAATCTGCTCCCGTTTTCAACTAAAAAAATGGATTTTTTGTATCGCATATTCTTATTTGTCCTGACACTTTCCGTTCTCAGTGACAGTATGTTAGTTTCTTCATAATATTCCATTGTGTTTCAAAGGAAAATCATCCGGAAGAAGGTTACTTTCCTGATGGTTGCAGAAATATATTGCTTTCATGACAGTAACAAAGATTAACAAATCTGTGACAGTTACTCAAGTACCTATTGAAATTCACCTAATTCCCAAGTAATAAAATTACCAAAATCATAGATTAACGACTAGATTCCAAAATTATTGTTACACAGAGGTTATTAGGTACTATGAGTGGAAATCGGAGTGAAAAACGGAGCGAAAATATCATTCGGGCAATTTTGAGGATCTACGAATCCAGAACCCACTCAGTTCAAAACATACTATTCCTAGAGTGAATCATTGTACAGGATGATCATAAATTCTCTTTTGTAATTTTTTAGGTTTGAATAATATTTGGAAATTTCAGAATCCAGTTGGTTAGACATTCCTCAATATCCTGAGAAGAACTGATCGGAAAAAATGAAGGAGAAACTCTAAAAAATATATTTGTCAACGAAACACCTTATACAGGGTGAATCTGAAAGTGGGGTTTTTCATTCAACAGGGTATATTTCTCGCCAAAATTAGTTGTTTGGCCAAAAATTGTTTATGTTATAAATGTAAAATAACGGAGGTAGGGGCATTTCAAGGTTTTGTACATTAAAAATATAATTTTATTAATCTAACATTTTATTAATCTAACATTCATTAGAGAAAATATGATAAAAAAAACACTTTACAACGAGAATTAATAGGTTGGAAATGTGAAGAGGGGTATTTGATTGATTTATCTGATGAAATAATGCAACTGTAGTGTATCTAATGCTGTACTAATAACGGCTTTTTGTGTTCTTTTATGAAAATGTTAACAAAATGTTTCATAGTTAGAGTATTCTTTGAACCTTCAAATGCCTGTTCCTCCGTTATCTTGAATATTTTATGTCAGCAATATTTTGCCAAACAACTTATTTTGGTGAGATATGTATCCTGTTGAAAAGAATACCGCACTTTCAGAATGACCCTGTGTATTCTCAGAAATTTAGATGTCATTTCACTTTCACATGTAATTATTATATAGAAGGTGTTAGTGAATAAGTGCGATGAACTTAATGGGGTAACATTTGTGACTAACTTGCTTCGTTTTTGAGATGGAGGATGTTGAAGTTGGAAGTATGAATTGTTTATATGTTTATTTATAGCCCTCCTGTATGAGCTTCCATGGTGCCAAAATTCAATATATATGGTTGGAGACTGACAAAGTCCTAAGATCTCAAAATTACTCTCATTGAGTTTATTGAGTAATCTCAATGGGTGCCTTGAGAGCGCACCTACATAAAAATTCGGAGTCAAATCGAATTTTCATTGTTTCCTCAAAAACTAAGTCATATAAGTCATATACAAAAGTCACACAAGGAATAAGAAGTTGTTATTCCAATTTTTCTTCACTGAAAACATTATTTTGAATCTAATTACCCCAAAAAAGCTCCATGTCACTATCAACAAAATCACCACCTCGTCTACTTATTTATTCTAACATTAGAATGAATAAGTAGACGCGTATGACTATTTTGTTCCTTCGGTTTTTCATTATTACACTCTGAGGTTATTCGTGTAGTCCCATTTTCAGATATCTTTGAAACGATAAAAGAGGAGGGGAATTCATTGTGCAATAATAATTAAAGGATAGTTACATTACTTAACATCAAGATACTCTATTTGCGCAATGTGGGTGGTAAAACAAAAGAGAACCTAAATGATGCATGCCGTCTTATAGATGTCAAAGATCTTCGCTACATAGAAAAAAATCTTTGTGAACAATCATCGACTGGCTTGAACACATGTTCTGAGAGCGTTTTCTATCCATTGTCGCAGATCTAGTTGAGTTCTTAGGAAACCATATGCTTTATTGCATGGTTATTATGCTTTTTAAATATTTATGGAACTGAATACGTTATGGGAACCGGATGTTAGTGCACACAGTTTTTGCAACCCCATGGCAATTTGTACAGGGTGAAACAAAATTTTCCCCTCGAGAAATATGGAAATGACATGTGATGAAACAAAGCAGAAGCAGAAGAAGAGCAAACTAACAAAATAATCCAGTATATATCTTTGACCACTAATACATCCTATATTTTATGCTTCAGTATATACTACGGCCATTTTTCTTCGATGTCAACCACACAAAAAGTGTATTCCAAACTATGACGTGATAGTTAACCAACCACACAAACCAGCTCAGTGAGGTAGTTCATGGAATTAGTTAAGGCTTCTGATTGGTAACTGGATTGGGCTCTTTTTTTTTCAGTCTAGTTGTTGTTGTTGGTATGATTGATGAAATATGAAATAATTATCCTTTTTTCTGTGACGGGAAAAAAGTTTGGCATTTCATTGCTGTTGGCAGGTTATAAAATGTCACTTTTCATAAATTACTTTTTTCCCGTGGGCAAAAAGTGAGTACTTTTTTCCCGGATATATATCACACATATATACACTGTTGATGGCTTTTGTTGTGCTATAGTTTCGAGAAATGAGTCAATAATACCGTCTACGAGAAAGAACTGCAAGTCCTTTTATCTTCCATTCGACTTCGCGGTTACCTATAATACTAAATAACCACTGAATTCGCAATTTCTTGAAATCAAATCACAGAATTAGACTGACAGAAGTGACATCAGATATTTGATTACTTCAAATGAATAATAAAGATGCCTACAATGCGGTGTCCCTACTGTTAAAAACATAAAATTTCACGTCGATAATTTTCAGATTTCGAAATAATGTAATATCTCTCAATATTGATTCGTCCTTTCTTCTGTCACAGAAAAAAATAGTGTATTATACACGGGAAAAATATTAGATTTCAGCTCACGGTTTGTTGTCTCCCTCCGCTACGCGTCGGGAGACAACACAACCTGGAGCTGAAATCTACTACTTTTTTCCCTTGTATAATAAATAACTATTTTAATGAGATAATAATGGATTAATTCGAAATATTTGTGAATGAAAGATACTCTCATACTATCAAAGAAAAAGAAATATATGATTTATTGAGCATAGCTAGTTCGTCAAATTTGAAGTAGGTAAGTACCAATAATATCTATCTATAGACTATAGAGATAGATAATTTTTGTTGTTACATATGATGATTTATTTCTTATTCAATATTAGGCATGACCATACTAAAACCAAACTGGTAATAGAAATGAACAATAAATAAAAAACAACATCAACAATTGACAAACTGACATCTTTCTAGCTCCACAAGTGAACCGTGATGTCATATAAGTTACCGTGACGTCACAATAAAGTCAACCGGGTTTACCTGGTGCGGTTAGAAAAAAATGACTTTTTGAAGATAAATAGTTGTTACACATAGTTTTTTGTCACGTACTGCTATTTCCACTATGAATAACAATGAGCCAGTCTTCAATTTTGTGCTTCAGTTAAGAGTCGTGTGAAATTTCGTGCTAAAATCTCGACAAAAACAAGCAAAAGAATATGGACATGAAAAAGTGAATCGTTCGACTGCAGAAATATCTATGGGCGAATACCAGTTCGAGTTGTGACAGTAAGTTAAAAAATATATAATGTTTCCAAAGATCACGGAAATTCTAGCGGCATAATATGTACCCGTTCGGGATCAATGGTCTTGGTTCGGTCAAACATGATATTTAATTATTTTGAAGTACTAACCCAATCTAGTTGACTATCACAAACTGTGTTCTCATCAGGGCTCTGGTACGCTTTTTTGGATCGATCAATCCAGAGAAGAGCCATTCGCCTGGTGGGTGATGCCACACTCACCAACCCTTTCACCCCATTAGAACACCGTAGAAAAGTCGGCGACCTTTTACTTTTCTATAGATACTTCTACGGGAAATGTTCCTCGGAAATCTCTAATAATTCCATCACTAGCAATACCAGTCAGACGAACTCGACAGGCTCAGTGAGCACATTCCTTCGTCGTTAACCTTGAATATTGTCGAACAAAACTCTACCAGAATTCGTTCGTTCATAGAACGGCGAAGCTTTGGAATTCATTGCCAATGGAAGTATCTCCTAGAACTTATAACCTCCAGACTCTCAAAGAGCATTCCAACATCTACCTCTTCTCCCTGTCCTTCCTAGGTAGGTGCGATGTTTCACGAAAGTTGTAGGAATTTCCTTACGTGCGCTCCGGAGAAAAAAAAACTCAGGCCAATAAGGACGAAAAAAATCAATCTAAAATAAAGTTCTAGGTAGGGATTTTGGATTTATCATTCCCTACAGTCGCTTCAATTTGTCGCTTGTGATTTCGGATGAATCTATACAAATTAGCTCCCTTCTCTGAAGTCATGAATTTTATATTGTTTCGAAAAATGACATTGAAATAAATAAAATATTCAATTTATCATTCATGAGTTCGCAAATTTGGTGAATTCGCTCTACGCCAAAATCCAATAATGAACTTCCACATTAAAACTTAGAAACCTTCGCCATTTTCTATATTCCTGATATGTATTTTGTTACTGAGTGCATAATACTGATATTACTCACTAATATAGTTATTAAAGATCGCAGTATTTTCCGTAGACAAATTTTATGAACTGGATATAATTTGACATTTCTGACAATTTCAGAACGACAATTATAATTATAGAAGGAATTAAAATAGATGAGAATGTCTGAAGTGCCACTTCAGGAAGAGGAGGAGAGTATGCAGTATACGAAAATGCTATGATAATGCAAATATAATTTTAACCCATTAACGCCCAAAATTTTTCATCACTATAGATGTTGTTTTTTTTTCATAAAAGTCAATTCCTTCATATAAAATCTTGGTTGTAAAAATAATGGTAAACCGTTTCACCAGCGGACCTTTACGACTCACTAAGACTCGTGGAAGTCGGAAATAACAATAAAAAAATTATTTTCATTCAGGAATGTTTATTGGGGTACAAAACATCCAATGCACAAGGCAACTTGACATATTTTGCACTGATCACTGCTTCTCTTCTGTTTACAGAGTTGGTACATTCTTTGTACCTGCAAGATGTTTTTCTTTTCGGAAAGGTGAAAAGTATTTAGAAATGAGGAGAAATAGAATTTTACTAAGGCTATACACTGAATGGTATTGATCGATTCGATGAAATAGAAAAGAAAACTAATGAATAAATTTCGTATTTTGCCCAGTACATCCGAGCGCATGAATATAATGGCTAGTACATTCAATGGTATACGGTTTGACGAAAATGAAAAAACATAGGAATGAATTCATGAGCATATATAAGTCTCAAAAACGTTTTGTTATCATTTTTTAGAAATGGGATGTTTGTCACAGATAATATTCGCATCGATGGAATTTATTCGTTTTTCACTAGAATTCAATGTATTTCCATAACTAAATCAACTCATAATTATTTTACTATACCAATATACTGAGCAAATTATTTGACACACAAATGCATAAAATAATGTGAACAATAAAATATTGCGTGAAAGTTGTTTCCGAAAATGAATGATGATTTTTGATGTGTCACAAATGCTCGTTGGTAGCTTATTTGACCAAACGCTCGTGTACAACCAACTGTAACGCATACTGTGTGACATTGGCTTTTGAATCGACCAGCAAGCGTACCGTAGCATTTCGTTCATGCATTACTACCATTGAGTTTGACCCTTAATGTTCAATGGTATAATGGGCTTATATCACAAAAAAATTTTATTTCATAATTCGATAGAACTCACCCAAACTAGCTCACCACCGCAAACCGTTTCTTGCTGTGAGCTCCTTACGTTTTATAAGAAATTATTGAAATCCCCGATTTTTCGGACCTCTGAAAACGAGGCGATGATGTGACGTCAAAACCCTAATACTGAAACAAGACTTTTCCAGACAGAGATGAATGATACATGATTACTGACAGAGTGAATTAGCGCGAGATCACAGTTGAAAGAATTAATATATCAGTTGCCTCAGTCTCCGTCGGGCGTTTGGTATTTTCTTTTAACTATGGCGAGATGGGGTTTCTACGTCATACGAGGGTCCGTTTTCAGAAGGTACTATAATTTATGTCCAAAAATAAAACATTCCAGTTAATTTTTCGATCGAATTATGTCGTCAATCATTATTTATGTATAAAAGGATTATTATAAATATATGGTTTGAGTTAAAAGTTCTACTAAGGTGAACACGCCCATTGTCTACCAGTGAGCGTTAAATGGTCAAACAAAGAATGTTTCGTCCGTTGGGTGTAGTATTCACACTGTGCGATATAATAATTAATTATTATTTTTAGTTTCCTGCATTTGGCGAGTACATGGGTTCAACCTTCTATTAACGATGGACAAGAGCGTATATCAAGTGACTGTAATCCCATTTGCAGGCCATAAATAAATAACAATCCGCTGCCGACCACCCAGCTCTATAATTACAATGATTTTCGCTACTTTTTAGAAACCCTCCGAATGCTTTCATCGCTCTTCTGGATGTCAGCGATCTTTCGCATGGACGTCCCTGATGAAACAAAAGAACGAGTAGAACGACGATTCGTGAATTAGCAACTAAATGGTCTATAGGACCTATAATTTTTTGTCGGCCCGCGCTGCATGGCTCAAAGAACGCCAAAGCCCAGCCTCAGGGCTCATAATGTATACAGAGTGATCCATTTAGAAGCGGGCCACTCTCATACATTTTTTATTTATAGAGCGATTTTCACGAGATTCTCTTTGAAATGTAGAGGGGGAAGGTGTATTTTGCAGCTAAGCGGCGTCCATTTTTTCAAAGACCTACTAGGTCGCAAAAGCTGCTTCACAAAAACTCGGATTCTTGTTCCGTGCTACTTTACACCTCAACAGCTTCTCATGATCTACAAAGCGCAGATACGGCCTGTTCTAGAATACTGTTCCCACATATGGGGTTCAGCACCAAAACATACGCTGATGCTCTTAGATTCCATTCAGAGAAGAGCCATTCGCCTGGTGGGTGACGCCACACTCACTCACTCTTTGACATCATTGGAACACCGTAGAAAGGTCGGCGACCTTTCACTTTTCTATCGATACTTCCAGGGGAAATGTTCTTCGGAAATTTCTGCTATCATCCCTTCACTAGCAATACCAATCAGACGAACTAGACAAGCCCAGTCAGCGCATCCTTTCGTTGTCAACTTCGAAAGATGTCGAACAGCGCTTTATCAAAACTCCTTCATCCATAGAACGGCTAGGCTCTGGAATTCATTGCCTGTGGAAGAATTTCCAACAACATATAATCTCCAAAAGTTCAAAAAAAGTTCCAATACCTACCGCCTGTCCCTATCTTCCCTAGGAACGCACGATGTTCTTTGAACATTATAGGGATTCTCTTTCGTGCGCTCCAAGCGATAAAAACAAAAAACATTCAGAGCTAAAAAATCGAGAAATAGACGATGGGCGAATACGAAATAGATCTTTACCACGTTTCATGAGAACATTTTCATTTTAATTAATCTACAACGCAACTCATTTCAAACACCCCCCTTTATTACTCAGGTAATAATAGTGCGATTTTTGCCAAATTTGGACCGGTGTGAAAAGCCATCAATATGCTCAGTCTTTCATAGACTCACATCCTGTTGGACATTGCGATGCTTTTTTATTGAAATAAAAAGGGGTCGATTTTTTAGGGAATCATATACAGGGTGGGCCACCAGTAACGCCTCGGTCTTTAGAAGGCTAACCACTTATCTTCTTGGAATTCTTCCTCTCTAGGAAGTTGCATGTCAACATAGGCTACCATTTAGAATTATTTCGAAACATACAGGGTGTCCCCAAAAACCATAAAACACTGAAGTTAAACTTTTTTCTATCGAACACCCTATATATTCATTTTAAGATTCTCCCTGATGAGCTGATTTCAACGACCCATCATACTTGGGGTCTAGCAGTTATAATTACTGAAATATAGGGTGTGAAAAATCGAGATTTTCCAAGTTCAAGAATTTTTTGTGTCGAAACTATTCATAATTGGTCAAAACGGCTAACATGTCCCTATCTCAACTTTTGATTAACTATCTACTGATATTTAATTGGGACATATACCGGGTGATCAAGATTCTGAATTCTGCACCACCCTGTATTTGTTTCAATTAAATGTCAGTTGATAGGTGATCCAAAGTTGAGATAGAGACATGTGAGCCGTTTTGACCAATTATGAATAGTTTCGACACAAAAAATTCTTGAACTTGGGAAATCTCGATTTCTCACACCCTATATCTCAGTAATTATAACTGCTAGACCCCAAGTATGATGGATTGTTGAAATCAGCTCACCAGGGAGAATCTCAAAATGAAATAATATATAGGTTGTTCGATTGAAAAAAGTTCAACTTCAGTGTTTTGTGATTTTTGGAGACATCCTGTTTGTTTCAAAATAATTTCAAATGGTAGCCTATGTTGACATGCAACTTCCTAGAGAGGAAGAAATCCAAGAAGATAAGTGGTTAGCCTTCTAGAGACCGAGGCGTTACTGGTGGCCCACCCTGTATATGAGGAAGTTTTTTGCAAGAAAACTAACCTCATATTATTGTTCCTCATGCTTTCGATCCTCCATATGCAAAAAATCACCTCATTCCAAATTAACAGAATTGACCTAAATTTTTTCATCTTCATTTTCCAGAACGCCATCCTGTGCATGAAAAGAGGTCAAACGTTTGACCTCTGACAGCTGATGGTTTGACATGGTCAGACATCTCGTGCCATGAGCTGTGGAGTGTGGAACGGGTTCTGACATTCAACCTTTGACGTCTCTTCTTGCACAAGATGGCGTTCTGGAACCAGAAAAAGTTTTCCTTCCTTCTTAACAATAGTTAATTCGTCCTCCATATAATTTCACTTTCCATGTTTGGGGGACTACTTAAAAACCCCCTTTCAATCAATAATTTTTGGAAAATGTAACATAACCTTTTCATTTCCATGTGAGCATCGAGGTGAGTACCATCCTTTTAAAAAAGATTTTTACTGTTGGACTTCTCAGCATAGGCTGAAGATGGACATTGCCCATGTCCGAAACATGTTCCTATAATTTGATGTTTTCGAATTAAAAAGTCATGGAGATGACTTTGAGCTTTTCTCATTGAAAATTAAATCGCTAATGTTTGTTCTGGATTTTCCAGCCTCTGAATCTGATCCAGTGATCTTGATGGTTTGAAAAAATGGATGCCGCTTTGCTCACTCTACATTCCAAAAAGAATTCGTGAAAATCGCTCCATGGATGAAAAAATATGAGGGTGGCTCGCTTTCAAATGGATCACTCTGTGTATTTGAGTGAAAATGAGATCAGAGGCGTACTCATCGATGTCATCACAAAAAATTCATAATAATTTAATCTGCATGTATCTACTGGATCAGCCCTCTGAATTTTCCTTGCGCAATACATATTGATGGACATACTATGCCATTTTCGATAGTGAATGAGTGGAAAGTGGACTGTATAGTGTATATATTATCTTGCTCGAGTTGGTTGAGATTTGCTTGAGATTCCAATTATGGGGTGAAGGAATACTTGAGCGGGATTGTCGAGATTTTCTTTTATGAACATAATTATATTCTATTATAATCTCATCAAATATACAAGGAAATATACATTGAGTGATGTTTTATATAACATTATTCATTTTTCCGACAGACATTGATTGATTATTTATTTCCATGGAAACATTGAAAAATCGGCGAAACGCACTGCTCTGATGCAAAGGCAACTTCGAAGAAGAAACATCTAATAATGATAAAATGTTGAAGCTCAACATACATAGTGAACAAACGCTCTCTTCTGTTTAGACTATTTATGTCAAACATGTTTCATTAATGAGTATCATCACTTTGCCAAAAAGATCATGTTTGACTTCAAATATGGCAAAACTCTTGTGAACCAGCCGTTGTTCAAATATAACCTCTCGAATTCATGATATGAGGTTTCCTCAACATATTCATTATATCTTGGAATTCAGATTATTGGCTTTCAATATATTTTTCCTCATCATCAAAATTATTGATAGCGATCATTTCAATATATTGAATCTAATATATAGGTACCTACCTACATTCACATTATTGGTAATACATTATTAAGTTGAATGCTATTTGTTGCTATTTGTTGTTGATTTTCAACAGTCTCACTTATCATCTCCATACTATCAAGGAGTCTGTTTTTTCAGTATCAATTCCATAGCCTCTTCGAATTCTAGACTCTCACGTATAGTCACATTACAAGTATGCAGAAAAGTGCTTACTCAAATATTTTTACGTCATTTGTCCCTTTCCACTAACAAATAAATTCACCAATTTTCAACTCTATTTTGTCGAACTATCTTCTTGTATCTGATGGTACCCATACCTAAAAGCGATGGTCATCTGCGCAATGGTTGTAGAGAAACAACAATAATAAATTATGTTGTATAGAAAACCTATAATAATAAATCACGTCATCATTTCGTTGAGACTTTTTTTTTTCACAAATATACAGATCGGCAATTGCCTCAACATATCCAAGTGAACTTATGTTTACCTTTACGCATCAACTCTATATTCTTGATCAGTAAACAATCTTTGATATCATATATAGCCCAAGCATGTATGCAACCTTATCTTCATTTGTGAATGAATAGCTCATATTATCGTCAGCCGTCAGCTGCAAAACTTTTCTTCTACTTCCTACATGACTTATGATGTGGAATCACAAGAGCATGCGAGATTTCACGAATTATCACTATGTTGAGTTGCAAGAATTCAAATTGCACATGTTGTTTTTTTACAATACCCTGCAGTGAAGGAATAATTATCACTTCAAATTAGTTTATTACTACCCTATTTTGCAGAAGATAAAGCTAAGTCAAGATGGGAGGTGTAGTAATGATATTATCGAGGCATTTACCCTCAGGTACAGAAAATTATATAGATTTATATTCGTGTCGGATCCTTGCGGCATACCATTAGTAATTAAGACCAGCTTGAAGAACAATAGTAATAATTACTGTCTGTAGGTTAATCGAGGAGGTGGTACATTCATTTTACTTGGTTCTTTGGGATTTTCTCTCCTCGTTTCTATAAAATAAAAGTATTCGTATTATTTCAATATATTTGTAGAGGGACAAATCAGATGATTTGCCCCAAAATGTCACTGCGTTTAACAAATTTTTCTATCAGGGAGTCTAAAAGAAAAATCCAGTAGCTTGTCAGTGACAATTTGTTTGAAAAAATTTTTGAAGGAAAGAAATATAGATATATTGAAAAAATATCGAATTTGTACTTATCTTTGGACGTTTCGGGACCGATTCTGCTCCCGTTCTCAACATGTAAATGCAAATTATTTTTCTTTGAAATTTTTGCTGCGTATAGTTTGACACTTTTCAATGTCATACTGATGTTGGCATATGAATGAGTGATTTTAGTCTACAAATGAGTTACAGGATGTTTTCATTAATTGATCTTGAATCTACCATTTTCATGTTCAGTTTTCAGTAGTGAATACCATGTTCTATCAATATCAACTGAACAGGAAGCAATGCTATTGTCTCCGTTTAGAAGAATGCAAGCGGATTCCTTTATTTTTCTTTTTTGTTTGTTATCTTCCTTTCCTATGATTTTGATATTATTCCACTGTGCCATATGTTGTCCATCTTCAGTGAGGATATGTTCAGTTAGCTTCGATTTATCGATATGTCTTTTCTTGATATTGTACTTGTGTTCTTTTGTCCTTACTGAGAGAGGTCTCTTCGTTTCACCTGTATAATACTTTCCACAAACACAAGGTATACTATAAATACAATTTTTTGATGATTGTTCTTCATTTTTTGGCTTTGTTTGAGTTAGAATGGATCTCATTGTATTTTCAGTTTTGAACACAGTTTTCACTTGGAACTTATCACCAACACGTTTTATTTTTTCAGATATGCCGGGAATGTACGGTATTATATTCGTCGTTATTGATGGTTGTTTTTGTTGTGGTGTATTTTGTTTGTTTTCAATTTGGTGAATCGTTCTATCAATGAAGTTCCTTGGATATGAGTTGAGTTGAAGAACATCTCTGATGTGGTGGATTTCGTTATTGAAAATTTGTTGGTTAGATGATATTGATTTGGCTCGATCATGAAGTGATCTGATTATTCCTTTTTTGATAGCTTTCTGATGATTTGATTGAAAATTGAGGTATCTGTTAGTATGAGTCTTCTTACGATATACACTTGTTAAGAAAACATTGTTTGATTTTTTGATAAGAACATCTAAAAATGGTAACTGATTGTCAGATTCAATTTCCAAAGTGAACTTTATAGTAGGTTCTGCATTGTTAACATGATCTAGAAAATTATCTAGTTCTATAAGGGTATGTGGCCAAATTATGAAGATGTCATCTACATATCTCCACCACGTTTTTGGTTGTTTTTCGTAATTTTTAATAACGTTTTCTTCGAAATTCTCCATAAATATATTGCTCAAAATTGGAGATAGTGGTGAGCCCATAGCCATGCCAAAACTCTGTTGATAAAACTCATCATCCAATTGAAAATATGTAGTTTTTAGGCATAATTCCAAAAATTCCAAAATTCCTTTGATACTCAGATTGGTTCTCTCAGTGAGAGTTTCATCATCTTCTAATTTATGTTTCACTATTTGTAGAGTTTTATCTATAGGAACATTTGTGAATAAACTCACTACATCAAAACTAACAAGAGTGTCATTTATATCCAATGTGATATCGTTCAATTTTTCTAAGAAATGAGGAGTATTTCTAATGAAACTCTCACTCTTACCTGATATAGGATTGATAATATTCAAAAGAAATCTTGCTAAATTTTGACATGGAGATCCAATTGAACTCACTATTGGTCTCAAAGGAATATTTGGTTTATGTATTTTTGGAAGTCCGTAAAAATGTGGAGGTTTGCTGTGATATATGGAGATGTTCTTCCTCTCCGCAAGTGTTAGTTGATTTTCGTGTTTCTTTATAGTGTTGCGTATCTTTCTCTCAATGTTCGCTGTAGGATCTTTATTTAATTTCGCGTAATTGCCATCGTTTATCAGTTGTTCCAAGTGAAAACTGTGTTCAAAACTGAAAATACAATGAGATCCATTCTAACTCAAACAAAGCCAAAAAATGAAGAACAATCATCAAAAAATTGTATTTATAGTATACCTTGTGTTTGTGGAAAGTATTATACAGGTGAAACGAAGAGACCTCTCTCAGTAAGGACAAAAGAACACAAGTACAATATCAAGAAAAGACATATCGATAAATCGAAGCTAACTGAACATATCCTCACTGAAGATGGACAACATATGGCACAGTGGAATAATATCAAAATCATAGGAAAGGAAGATAACAAACAAAAAAGAAAAATAAAGGAATCCGCTTGCATTCTTCTAAACGGAGACAATAGCATTGCTTCCTGTTCAGTTGATATTGATAGAACATGGTATTCACTACTGAAAACTGAACATGAAAATGGTAGATTCAAGATCAATTAATGAAAACATCCTGTAACTCATTTGTAGACTAAAATCACTCATTCATATGCCAACATCAGTATGACATTGAAAAGTGTCAAACTATACGCAGCAAAAATTTCAAAGAAAAATAATTTGCATTTACATGTTGAGAACGGGAGCAGAATCGGTCCCGAAACGTCCAAAGATAAGTACAAATTCGATATTTTTTCAATATATCTATATTTCTTTCCTTCAAAAATTTTTTCAAACAAATTGTCACTGACAAGCTACTGGATTTTTCTTTTAGACTCCCTGATAGAAAAATTTGTTAAACGCAGTGACATTTTGGGGCAAATCATCTGATTTGTCCCTCTACAAATATATTGAAATAATACGAATACTTTTATTTTATAGAAACGAGGAGAGAAAATCCCAAAGAACCAAGTAAAATGAATAGTAATAATCTTCTTCAGAGTTGGAATTAATGAATACATGTTCAATTGTTACTCTTCCACGTTATTCATGATGTATCACTGTCAACTGTTTCTAATTACTAGGAGAATTATTGCAGAGGAATAATATAGTATATTATTCAACGATCACTCACGTATATGAAAATGACAGCAACAGCAAGTGCAGTAATCATCTGAGTAGGTATTAGCCAGTATGCTGGAGTAGAAGACTATACTCTGTCTACAACTACCTAGGTATCTACCTATTCAAATGTCAAAGCAACTTTGAGAGTTAAAAACTAGATCTTTCAAAATTTTTAAATCTAATTCAAGTTCTTATTCTCATCAAAAAGTTATTGAGAAAAAATTCATCAAACATAGATTCTGAGAATTAAAAACGAAATTAAAATCAACTTCATTCAGGTAACATTATTCCATTATTCCAACATGATAAATCGTCATTTTGACAGGAGATTGCATTTACTCGTAGGCATCAGGATTCAATGCATTCCAAATAATAATTCGATGTTGAAATGAAAATATTTTGTAGCAGGTATACCTACTCACGCTGGCAGCTATATTGAAATGTTTGTATACCGAGTGTCTCATCATACATTGTAATATCACATGCATATCATCAGAAGATATGAAGAACTGAAATATCACGGTTTGATATAATCGCAAAAATAAATCGTATTTTCTATTGGATTCTATTGGATCTATCTGTAGAGATAAATACAGAGAGCTCAGTCATTAACACACGATGTTCATAAAATGAACAATAATGATAGATTTCGAGAGAAAATCAACTACTTGCCTGGCTAATGCCACGCCGAACATTGAATTACATCCTCCCGAAATCTATGCATCGACTCGTATAAACGAATACTGATACAAGTGGTTCTTTCCTTAATGCCTATTGATTTCGATTTGGCCAGGCCACGCTAGACACCTACAGACCGGTTTCGAGCTGTTTGACTCTCATCAGTGCAGGGCAGTACGCCTAAGACCGCCCAGGAACGAAGTAGCAGGCGAGATGGCTAGAATCGGATCCTCGACACCGTTCTGGGACGATAGAAGCCACTCTTCGTCCGCCCTCAACAAATGGGCGGAAAAAAACACTAGAAGGATATTGGAGGCATATAGGCGGCTGCAGGCAATCAAAAAACTTCGTGGCATTGTCCAAGCAAGTCAAAGACGGCGTGGTTACTTGGCAGGGACCGCAAATTACTGCGTCTCCTTATTGAGGTACTGACAGGACACACTGGTTTCGCAGACACCTATCACTCATGTGTAGAAGATAGTCCCACTTGCCGTGAATGCGGAGAAGATGAGGAAACGCCATTTCACTTCTTCTGGGAGTGTGGGGCGTTTGGAAGGATGATATTCGAAATCTTCGGAGTGAATAAACCACAACACTGAAATTCAATTGAATTAGAGTGGACGAGCATCCTGACCTTCATCAAACGATCAGGAAGGTTCAGAAAGGACAACTTTATGTGTAGATATGTGGAGAGCAAGGGTTGGCAAAAAGAGTGCATGTGTAGCAAGTAGGCATTGCCTGGTAGTTGCCTCCCCACAATACTACTACTACTTCTACTACTATATTTAGAACAATCGAGAAGTTGATACCATTTGCAAACATTCAATATTGCGAAGTCACACTCATTGAGCATGAGCAAATGGAAACTTCGAACAGAATATATTCTTGATTAAATGAATACAAAAAGCTCAAAGTCATTTCCCCACAATGTCCATAAAATGAACAACAATGGTAGATTTCAGGAAGAATTGACTTTGAGCTTTTCGTATTTATTTAACATTTCATTCCACTTTGAGCAGTGTGTCAATTTCTTGGTTGACACTACGCCAGTCGGGCAACCAGCCACTTCCGTATGGGAATTTCAGTTTTGGAGTGTTCCATACCTTCTTTTCTACTCAGATGGCGTTGCTTTCATATTTTCTATGGAGGACGCCTCTGAGGGAATATAATGCCGACTTGATTTTTGTCTGGCTAGGCTACGCTTAGTCGGCGGTCTTAGGACTGCTGGCTGGAGAGACTACCCTGCACTGATGAGAGTCAAAGAGCTCGAAACCGGTCTGTAGGTGTCTAGCGTGGCCTGGCAGAATCAAAATCAATAGGCATTCAGGAAAGAATCACTTTGAGCATTGTTGCTATTTCGTAGTTGATATTCGTGATTGTTCGAAATAAACCTATCAAACCTGGTATCGTTGAATTCGTCATGAAATCACTAACCAATAAGGGACAAAAATAAAGGGTTTCTCATTTAAAAATCAAAAGTTGGAGTCGTTTACGGTGAAATCGGAGGAGATACAACAGAAATTTTTTTCGTCAATGAATGAGCAACTTGGTATACTTGCTACTCACCAATTTTCTTAATCCTATCTCGAATGATTCAGAAGTTACAGCACTGGCAGTTTTTTGTGCACTTCATTATATAGCATTTATAGCATTGAAGAAAATAGTATAGTTTATACTCTGATAAATACTTAAATATAGGTACACGTTTTTTTTTCATAGAGTGAACTCGATTAGGCCTATCCCTCTCACTTCAGTCAGTTGAGTCCACACAAATGATTGTATATGAATACTGCTGATGGTCCCTAAATCATACGTTTCGTAACTTTTAACCTCTCGTCAATCCTCAGGCTGTATCAGTCATGCTGGCAGTGTCGAAGACCAGTAATTTGAGCAAGTAATCAATATTGAGATCCCATGAAAATGAAAACAAAAAAATTAACATGTCGATCCGTGATTCTTGTTGAGGTAGATAAACTGGAGAATGATGCTCGCGGTCATCTGATGTTCTGATCTTTCAAACTGCAACTTCAGAGTACCATTTTTGTTCTGTTTGAGAGCTATGAAAATTACATTTTCCGCACGATATTTTCATGCACTGGAAAATATTGAAATAGATTTTTTTTTCATCGATATAATCGGAAACTTATTTGAAGAACATTTGAATAACAATGACTAAAACATTAACGCTGGTAAATATTGTAATTGAAAGTGCAATTTGTGTATGTTGCATGCTGTAATATAGCAGATGCCGCAACATCTTGAAGAACGTCGTTTCTGAAATGTAGTATATAGCATGAATGCATCAATTTTTTATAAAATATGCTGTAATGAAAAAAAAACACCATTTGGATACCATATGAACTTATGATGAATAAGGACATTATTATTATTATTATTATTAAATCGAAGGTGCGAGCGTTTTCCCACTTTTCCAATTTGAAGCCATTAAATCGGAATGTGAATGTTTTGTTGGTTCACTCTATTAATTTGTTTCCTGACAAAGATATTACTTTGAGTAATAATATAGATATAATTAATTTGCCATAAGCACAAACCTATCTACCTATAACGAGGTACTAAAAGGAATATCAATTTTGCTGATTAAGCGTATTTTTATATATTCGATTTGAATACCAGAATGACTCGCTAGATGTAATACCGGCTGTATATATATATACCTAGCAACTAATCAGTTTTTTTTTCTTTCAGGTAAGTACCTATTCTTGAACACATTGATGCATATGCACAACCATTCAAAGAGGCATCAGTTGACTGGTAAGAAAATCTCGAAGAAATCAAAATGCAATTATAAATCTAAAAATGTTTGGATACAAAAAGAGGCATTTCAATGGCAGCCAGGGATCAGTCAAGGTCAAGAAGGCGGTAAATTCCAGATGGCCCTTTTTTCCTTTTGTGAATTTGATAGGCATAGGCTCTATAGTTATTCATATGGTTATATTAGCGCAAGACACACTAAAATGGCATGTGCTGCGTGTGATGATCTTGAACATTTTATGACTGTTATAAACAGAGTGAGTCAGTTTTCCTGGCAGGACTTTTAACAGCTTGAGAAACACATATTTTTGTGATGGAAAATTTTGTAAGCTCAATTTTCATTTCATTTTACCAGATTTTTCGGTATTCTCTTTCTTTCCTTTCCACAAATAAAAATATTGTTTAAAAAGGAATATTCTCCGATAAATTATGAACATGGAAAATTCTTATCGTGTGTGTTCAATAGATATAATTAAACGTTCGCCGTGGCCTATAGCCAGAAAAGTAGTTGTTTTTTGTTGAATAAACCGAGATAGAATGTGATATCAAAAATCAAAATATTACGCATGCGGTAACGTTTCATTCACCTTTCTCAAACATTATTCATAACAAGCTGTTACTGACTATCGACTGAATTTCTGGAGCAAATAATCTGATTTGTCATTATATAGAAATGATACCATATAATACTCATATTTTATTTTAAGAAACAAAAGGAAATCCCATGGAAAATCTAGGGGAATAAAATCATAGATTTCAATATTATACTTTATTTCGTTCATTTTAGCTCTTTTCACAATATTTCTCTGGATCCTCTCTCCTCATGTCTCTATAAATATAAGTGTTATTCTAATATATGTGTACTAATAACAAAATTTCACTATAGAAACCTCAGAGAAGGATTCAATCGACATTAGATTGACACCTTGTTTTGAAAAATGTTTGAGAAAGAAGTTTCTGGAACGAATCTACTCCTTTCCTAAGAATGGAAAATTAGTCTTAGTTAGCTATTTTCTTGTTTGATAATTTGATGATATTTTCGATCATGAAACTCCGAAGGGTGACACTTATTACATCACATTCAAACAACCATTATGAAGTCACCTTTGAACAAATCTATCATTCGAATACCAGAAACCTGCTTTCAATATCAATCATGAAATAAAAAAACCATCAAGTGTGCTGGCAGTGAAAAAACTACAAAATTAACCAATACCTACACGATTGATCATCTCATATTATACAGTTTTCACTCGTCCTAGTAGGCTGTGAAAGTTCATTGCCGAGGTTGAATGTCAGGGACTCGCCATTGAATACTTCCCAGCCAGCAGTCTCTTGGGTTCTTGCATCTCGGTATGCCGTGGAATCACAGTGGAATGGAATCACAGCCACAGCCCACTGCGACTAGCGAGGTATGATGAATATTTCAAACACTTCACTACGGTTTCTGTGAGAATGCGCTGGTGAAAGTGTTGACAACATGATAGTAGCGTTCATTCATCATCACGAGTTTTGTGTAAACACTGATAAAAGCACTATGTAGTGTTTCCAAACAAAGTGGACGAGACCAAAATAGGACAGTGTTTTTTTTTTCTTCAAAATACCTCGCATCTTCCGATACACCATGCAATATATCTATTCTAATACTATTATTACTATTCGTTATTAATGGTGATGGGATAAAGTAGTTACTTTGTGAGTATCTCGATAAGCCAAGAGGAGGCTTGTACACAAAGGCGTTTCAAAGAACCAGTCGTGTGTTTATCATGAATAATTGTTTGTATGACCTCTGCTGGCTCCGCACAATTTATATTTCATTGTTGGCAATCGAAAAAACACTCGAAAATACCCTTACAGACAACCAATCTATTCAATAACAATATTAGTCTCTCGTACCTATACACAAAACCAAGAAGGAAATCAAAGTGATTTTGACTTTACCCACTAGTACCAATAAAGGAGGTTATTTTTTATCATGTTTCCATATCAGGTTTGTCTATCAATCAACTTTGTAATCAATCAACCAAATGAGATGATGCAATTACAGATTCCGGTTACAATGTAATTTGACAGATTCGTTGCAAAAAGATTAACAATGGCGCCTCCAAGATGGCGAAGGAGTTTGTAATTTATCATCTGAATCGACTGAAAATTTTATATCATGAGATTTTGCGGTACAGAAATGATAATTTTTATTCAAAATTTTGAACTTCAAAATGGAGATACCAAGATGGTACACTCCAATTTATAGACAGTAGGTATAGCGAAGTTACCTTGTCAAGCTGGCACAACCTTATTACTTGCTGTTATGGCTAGAGCAATAAAATTTCTGATATATGAATAAATTAGAATAAAACTTCATTTTGGTTCCCCAAGAAATTGAGGCTCCTCCAAGTAGTTTACGAAACATTTCCCTCTAAACTACCTGTCCGACTTGGAAGTTTTTTGTTTTGAATGACAAGTTATCTCCTTCTGAACATTAGTGTGCAAACTGTATTCGAATAAAAACTTTTTTGTTTATATACCGGGTGTTTTTTTCATATCCTGTAGATTGTTATCATTTAGTTTTTGGATTCACTCCATCATATCTTTCATATTACTCGAGACAGACCATTTTATAGCGTTACATGATTTATGGAAGATTAATATCAGAATTTAACAAGGAAAAAACGAAACCGAATGCGAAGTCACAAGTTGAACGACGTTGAAGACCTTATGTCATTTTGGTCTTCCTAGATTTGAATCAGTCTCATCCGTGCGTCTTCCGAAGTTACGTTCCTCTTGTAATCTTTTTCCAAGAATGTCCCAGATTTTCTGAATTTGATTTAAATACGAATCCGGACCCGAGCTGGTCATGCTATGGTACTTTTGGATAATTTCTCACAACTCGGGCAACCTGAGGCCTGATGGCATTATTTTGCATCAACAAAAATCCTTACAGTTTATGTGGTTCTTAAATCCCCAATATGTACTTTTCAGCTGTAAGGCTTCTATGCAACAACTCAAAGAGATGCCTTCCCAGACCATAACCTGCTACTTAAGTGCTTTGAATTCGATAAAATTATGTTATGCTATAAAATTGTGTTTCTGGAGTGATAGGAGAGATAATGCAGTTTGAAAAAAGTAAGGCTGAAGTGTAATTCCAATTCTAACTTGATAATGTAACTGTTAGCCTCTACACAGGGTATCAATTTCATGAAAAAAACACACTATATTTGGTACACCTGGTATTAGAGAAAAATAGGGTTTTGTGCGAACACATTTCACACGCCAATATTCAGAAGAAGGTAACCTGTCATTCAAAACAAAAAACGTCCAAATCGGGTAAGTAGTTTTTACGAAAATGTATCTCAAACTTTTGGATAATTTCTGGTGGTGTTTTAATTTTTTGGGGATGTTCAGATAAAATGAGAAAGTTGCCTTGCTGGGGTGTGTTGTACTCGCGATGTGATGTTCTAATGGAATAAGTGAAAACAATACCGGGAGTTCCATTAAAAATCAGGACTCAGAAGGGAGAGAAAACAAATCAATACTTTGAAAATATCATATTTATGAATACTGTCTGTAGGTTAATCGAAGTGGTATGTACGTTCATTATTCCAGATTTTTAAGGATTCTCTCTCATTTCTATAAAATAAAAATATGAATATTATTTCAATATACGTGTAGTAGGGATAAAAAATCAGATGATTTGCCCTAAAATGTCACTGCGTTCAAAAAAATCTTCCTATCAGAGAGCCTAAAAGATAGAACATGGTATTCACTAGTGAAATCTGAAAATGAAAATGGTAAATTCAAGATTAATCAATGAAAACATCCTGTAACTCATTTGATTGCCAACGTCACCAATTGTCATTGAGAACTGAAAAGTGTCAAGACAAATACGAATTTGCTATTCAAATATCCATTTTTTATGTTGAAAACGGGAGCATATTCGTTCCCGAAACGTCCAAAGCTAAGTGGAAATTTGGTATTCTTCCTATATACCTCTATTTCTCTTCTCCAAATCTTTTTCAATACAAATTGTCACTGACAAGCTAGTGAATTTTTCTTTTAGGCTCTCTGATAGGAAAATTCTTCGAACGCAGTGACATTTTGAGGCGAATCATCTGATATGTTCTCACTACACGTATATTGAAATAATATTCATATTCTCATTTTTTATAGAAACGAGGAGAGAAAGTCCCAAGAAATCTGGAATAATGAATCATATTTATGTACTATACCAACACACCAAATTTCATTTTTTTTATCTGTAGAAACAATAGGGTTATAGAAGCCACTTTTGAGAGATTGAAATGATTGAAAACACCGGTGGTTTTCAATCATTTCACTCATGTAGTCTCGTCAGATATGGTCAGATTGACTAATACGTCACTATTCAGCTCAGCAACACTGGCTAACCTATCTAATATCTTGTACAGCGGAGTAAAACAAATTATCTCCAAAACTAGAGGTAGGTACGGTCCTGGCCAATATTTCGCATTAACTCTTAGTCCTTTAGACTCCTTAAGTCCTTATAAGGAGTCCCAGACAGACGTTCAGGTGCGCTATTCGTAAATAATGGGCGTGTACACCTTAGTGGAACTTTTAACTCAAACCATGTTTATAATGATCCTTTTATACATAAATAATGATTGACGACATAATTCGATCGAAAAATTAACTGGAATGTTTTATTTTTGAACATAAATAATAGTACCTCCTGAAAACAGACCCTCTCATGACGTAGAAACCTCATCTCGCCATAGTTAAAAGAAAATACCAAACGCCCGACGGAGACTGAGGCAACTGATATATTAATTCTTTCAACTGTGATCTAGCGCCAATTCACTCTGTCAGAAATCATGTATCATTCATTTCTGTCTGGAATAGTCTTGTTTCAGTATTAGGGTTTTGACGTCACATCATCGCCTCGTTTTCAGAGGTCCGAAAAATCGGGGATTTCAATAATTTTTTATAAAACGTAGGGATCTCACAGCAAGAAACGGTTTGCGGTGGTGAGCTAGTTTGGGTGAGTTCTATCGAATTATGAAATAAATTTTTTTTGTGATATAAGCCCATTTTCTCGTGCTGAGGAAGACACTTTCAACAATGCACACAACTCAACTGCATATTTTCGAGGTCCAGCTCTAGAGGATAAACTTCTCGTCGTGATGGGAAATATTTTCGTCTTTCTTGCACCTGATGCTTCTTGAAGAATGTGCGGCTTTGAGCAGTCGTAATATTTCACAAATTCTTCGGTTTTCAGGCGGTAAATATTTAGATCGTGTGTACGTACATTCTTTGTGTAGAATTCAAATTCGATGTAGATCTCTATTAGGATGGGAGCCCAGGAATTCATGTATGCAAGGTATCAAGCTGTCAACAAACATGCATGTTCCAATGGAAAATTTGACAAATTCATATTTTCTGAAACTATTCATAGCAGAAAAAAACTTGGTGTTTACAAAGTTTCGTCAGTTATTTTTCTCACAAAATGAGCATCAATGCATATCGTCGACGAAACCGCAAAACCAAGTAACTGACAAAAATTCGAAAATGGGATTCTGATGGCGGCAATCGGTCTATCATATTGGTGGGGATGCGTATGCAAAACCTCAGAACTGGTGAAAATTTGTAAATATTTTAAAATCCATAAATACAAAACCCCTTATCTGAAAAACAAAATAAAAGGGATCGTCAAAAACAAGTATCTAACAGTTGGCAATGTAATTCACGCCTCTGATATGTTGTTTTCAATTTCTTTTCACAGAGATCAATCTCTGCTAATTGGTGAGTGACTTTTTATAGAACAGATATCTGAAACATTTGATTCTTAACTTCAATTGGTATTTCAACACAGGATGTGAGAATTTATATCCAGTATTTGTTAAGCGGAAAGTCCAGAAAAATAAAGTTACGTGTTTTTGCGAATTACTTTTCTGAATAATTGTTGTTGCTTTCGCACAGAAGCAGATGTCAAAACCAAGTATCTTACGCTGACAAACGTAAACAATGACTTTTTTCAATGATCAATGTACAAACGTAAGGATAATAATAATCAGGTGGTTTGTTACTATTTTTTATTGAATCTGATCAGTTAACCCGAAATTGTAAAGTTTTTAGTGTCTCTTGAAAATTTTGGTTTTTGCAGTTACTTGATTTTGCGGTTTCATCAACGATATGTGAATTTTCTGCAGTCCTAATTAGAATTTCTCCGGTTTTCAAGCAGTATAAATATTGGGTTCGCTTGTACATTTTTTGCATAGAATTCAAATTCGATGTAGATCTCTATTAGAATTGAAGCCAAGAAATTCAAGTTATGCAAGGTGTATAAGCCGTCTAGAAACATACATTCCAAGAGAAAATTTTACAACTTTTAATATTTCTAAAACTATTCATATCAGAGAAAAATTTGGTGTTTACAAAGTTTTATCATGAGTTATTGTTCCTTACAAAATGAGCATCAATGCATTCGTGTATTTTCAGCAGTCGTAAATTATCTGGTTTTTAGGCAGTAAATATTGAAAAGGAATATACTCAGATATATTTATGAACACAAAAAAAATATAAAGTATATATAAAGAAATACATTGAGAATTTGCATTCTCCATGTGATGAAAATATTAATTCTTTCTCGGTTTATTCAACAGAAAACATTTGCTTTCCTGGCTATATGCCACGACGAACATCGAATTACATTCATTGAACACACACGATAAGAATTTGAAAACAAAATCTTCTGAAGTAGAGAATTTGTATTCTCCTTCATATAAAGATATGCACATGATATCATTCTGAATATTCAACAGAAAACAACTACTTTCCTGGCTATTTGCCACGTCGAACATTGAATTATATCTGTTGAATATCCAAAAAGAGAGCATGAAAAATCAAAATCCTCTGAAATTGACAATTGACATTATCTCTCAATTCGAATAGGACAAATTGATGTATTATGATATAAAAATTGTACTTACCAATATGTTCAATATTGAAATGAAAATTGAAATGTATAGTTGAAATATACTTGTATGAACTCTGATTTTGATGAGCTTGGAACTTCCAAAAAAATCATTCGTATCAGTGATATGGGAATTATATTTCTCACAAACAGGTTATATGATTTCATTCGAGTAAAATTCATTTCGGATATCAAATCCTCATCAGTAACCTGAAGTTCAGTTGTTCTTTCAGCCATTCTGAAACTATTCATAGCAAAGAAAAACTTGAAGCTGTTTACAAAATTTCATCATGATTTATTTGTTTCACAAAATTAGCATTAATGCATTTGTAAACTTTGAGTAGTCGTCATAACATATGTATGTCCCAAGAGAAAATTTGACAACTTTGAATATTTCTGAAACTATTGATAGCCAGAGAAAAACTTGGTGTGTATACAAATTTACTGTTTCTTGAAAAATGGGCATTAGTTATAATTTGTGAATTTTCAGCAGTCGAAATTAGAATTTCTCCGGTTTTCAGGCAGCTAATATTGGATTTGCTTGTAGATTTTTTGCGTAGAATGCATATTCGATCTAGTTCTCATTTAGGATTTGAGTCCAGGAATTCATGTTCCAAGAGACAATTTGACCACATTAATAAATTAGAAAGTTTCATGTATTATCATTCCTTACAAAATATGCATCAATACATTTTACTTCGATGCAATATGTTGGAAAGTCATTTTTTCAAATCTATAATTGCATTTTCATCAATGAGAAAGTCGTAGATGACTGCACCCTGACCAATTATTTGATTCTTTTAAATCAGTAATTGCGATAGTAGTTCATCAACTTTCCATATACAATAACTCATATAATGAACTACCATCAATTCATCATACAATTCTTCTAATAATAGTTCATTCTATATTAGAGCTAACGAGGTTCAGCATCTCATTTTGTGATGTATTTATAGGCCTCAATTTTTAATTATCATCACCAAGTCACCAAACACGAATTTTTCCCATCAATTTAAAAATATCTTAATTGAATCTATAAACGGGCCTTACATAGCAACCTTGATCACAAGCCACGAATGTTGGTAATTTATCTCCTGAAATGATCATAATACTTGGTTTGAATTGGTACATCTTAATATCGAGTATCCAAAGCCATGAGCTGGGTTCTAAGAGAGTTCATTAATGAAAGAATTCTTTAATAATACGATACCTATATTATTTCAACGAAATGCGACATCAAATTGTATTTTCTTACTCTAGGGTGATGAAAATGTATGTAATACCATATTATTTTTCACTCAAGTGACATGTCTCTTATTTGCAGGGTGTCTACGAAAAGAATGTTAGTCCGTTAAATAATGTTTCTTAGTCCACTTTTTATTTTGAGTCACATTTTTTTTGATGCTCGGAGCACACGATATGGAGAGGAGGTATAGGTATTGAAATTTTTTGGAAATTTTGTAGTTCATGAGTTCCTGGGAATGCTTCCTTAGGCAATGAATTCCAGAGCTATGCCGTTCTATAAACAAACGAGTTTTGATAAAGTGCTGTTCGACACACTGATAAAAAGGATGTCTTGGTTCAATGCGGAACAGTATTGATTCCCAACAATAATTTGTTTGATTTTTCTACAGAACTTTCTTGACGTATTCATGCCAGAAAATATTGATTCGAATGAATATTTCTTCATTATCACAGTACGTATTGGTCGAAGAAAGACTTAACTAGTTAACTAGAAAAAACATTCTTTTATTGTCAAGTTGATCTCTTATCATAATTATGGTTTGGGTTATGATTGATATCAAAGTTCTTAGCAAGTTTCCGATAAAATAAGAAGGAAAAGCACCTCAGTAGGTATAATTATAATATGTTACAAAAATATACAAAGTTCTTGTCCCAGCAGATTGTCCTCAAATGTGGAATGCCGCATTGCTGTGAAGATGATACTACACCATTATTATCCATGACTCAGCACACTTGATTCTTGAACACTTCACCATTGAAAAACAAAGATGTGCTGCACCGTCTTCAGAAGAAACAACAGCGGCAATGACGAATGGCGGCTAAAGACGATATAGCTGATTTTTATGATTTCACTGAACTTCAACATTTGGAAAATGATGGAGTTGACGATTGGAGCTAACAGAATTACTCATAATATCACATATAATGTCTCTGAGTTGAACTAAGTAGGCTTCCAAATGATGTCAATCACATTGTACTATTTTGATGATTTGCTATACACCCCTACCTAGGTACATTATTTACGAACATTTCGACGTCAGTTGACCTTAAAATATTTCGTCTAATATTCTTTCATCTGTCAATGACTTAAGAATGTCGTTGGATATTAACAACTCGACTATTTACCCAGAATGCGAAAGATGATATGTTCAATATATATACAGGGTGGCATTGAAATAAGTGCAAATATTTCAAACACTGAGAAAGCTCAACGTGTACTATCGAATGGCACTAATAAAATAAATGTAGGGATCAAAATAAAATTTGAGGTTAGACCCTTTTTTCTACCAAAATTTCTACACTGTAGCAAATCTGACGTCATCTCTGTTAAAATTTCTATGCGGTAGGCACAATCACGCGGAGTTCAGTCATTTAAATTGTTTTAAAGTGGCGTACTCAATTTTGTTCTCGTATTCTGATCAACTTTCGGGATGAAATTTCTCAAATTTTTGAATAAATAAGGAATAATATGAATGGAGAATCGAGTGAACATAATTATCATGGAGTTTCAACAGTGATAGAAATTCAAGACAAACAAGCTCTCTTCAGAAACGAATAATATACTTACCAACTCTATCTATCCAACTCTAGGACCGTTGATAAACATTCAAAAGTATTCAAATTAAATACCAAATCTTGCATTGATGATTAACGTCTATAATAACATACAGGACACCGTGGAGTGGAGCGGAGAGCAATAATATATCAAATATTAAGGGGCCCACAGAGCAGTGTATCACAGGAAACCACAGTCATCTCAGTGTTGCGGTATACCCTTTTTAGTTTTTCTTTTGAGGTCCTCGCCTCTTCTCGTCAGTCGTCAAGATAGCCCAGAGCCATTAGGATAAGCGTCCAACACTTATAATGATTGTTAATTGTTAATTGACATGTTGTTTATGAAAGAAATGTTTCCACATCTTCTGATACTATGATAATTGAGTAGTACATATTTTGGTCTTTTGTTGGTTCACCATCAACAAATATACAGAGTGTCCTATATATAGCCATATAGCCATATTCAGGACTGCGGCAGGTATCTTGGTTTTCTACGATATATTATCAAAAGTTCGCCATAATAAGATTTGTGGAGCATGTGAAGAATACTTCAGTGAATACATCAAAATTGTTGGAATTTATCTTGCGTAACTGCAAAACAACTGTCAGTGAGTTTAATACGAACTGTATATATGGCATTAATAGTATCCCGGTTAGAGTATGGGTCAATTGTTTGGTCACCGTTTTATGAGAATCACTGCACTACATTAGAAAGAGTTCAACATAAATTCATGAAATTCTGTGCATATAAAATGAACATCCGTATTGATTACCATGACAATTGATACCTCTATTCGAACATTCTCAACCTCAACCCTCTGAATAAAAAATAGCATATTGACCTGATGTTTATATTTAAGTTGATTGGAGGCCTTGTTATTTGTCCTGAGCTCCTCGAAATGATATTTTTACATGTACCAAGTAGAATTCTCAGGAATTCTGATATGTTTCGAATTTCCTTTCATCGTTCTACTATGGTATGCATTCTCCTATTGATCGTACACTCAGATTGGTGAATGAGAAAAACATAGAGATAACGGGCATAACTCTTACTGCATTCAAAAGTAATGTATTGAGGGATTGTGAGCATCATTATTATAAATTAAAAAAATAAATAAAAATAAATAATAGCTCCATAAACAATAATTGTGCGAAGATTTTCCACTTCCTGCAACATAATTTATTCCGATTTTTTTTCTGTACATAGCAGAGCGCTTTTGACTACACAGTTATAATCAGTGCGTAATCTTTGGATTGACAAGAAAATTATCGATGATTCCATGAAAATGTCCTTCGACCTTCCTAGTATAGAATTTTCATCGTGACTATTTACGGTAACAAATATGGGCTTAAATTGGAGGCCAAATGAAATGAATGAACAATCAAAATATGTTAGCCCCCAGAATAGGCTGATATTTTTCGAATGCTATCGATGAATTCATAAATTCCGATAAATCGGATCCACTCAGGAAAAATTTGTCGCTTACATGTTTTTATTAGGTGAATATGGGTGGTGCCAAGAAACTTCGCCATTTTTTCAAATTCCGTTATGCAAAATCCCCATATGTTTTTTTTTTCCAAGCGGCATAGGAAGTGGACAAAACATACCTCGTATAGAAGCGAAGTAATGAGTGTTATATTTTTATGTCACGGTTCATGGTTAAACCATAGATTTGATATTGAATATACCTTCGAATAAACATATGGTGTAACAATAGGACTTATGTATCCTTATATTTGGTTAACTCTTTTTGAGTTTACCAAAGGCATAAAGGGGACATCTATTGGACTTTCATAAAAAATTGAAGAGCTCATTATTTTGCATCGTATTGTTATCGAGGTTTTTTGAATTCCGGTTATATTTCAGTTCAGATTCATTTTCTTGAAATCAATAGCTATTTGTTCTACTAGGCAGTCAATCTACATTTTGCTGTCCTGTGAAACATATAAGTTCTTCTCCAAATGATATAAAGCCAATTTTATGTAATTTTTTCATTGAAAACTCATTTTGTGTTCACCTAATGTCATCAGTGTCAATTTTGATAACCAATTTCATTCAAATTTCTTGAAACGTTGGTTAGCAACAAAATTTTCCTGTCTAGGCAGATAAAGTACACATTTTCTGCTTGTTTAGTGACATAGAGAAGTCACTTCCTATGCCGCTTGCAGAAAAATAACTACATTGAGAGATCAGCTTGTTAGCAATAAAGAATTTTTTCTCCTAGCGGCAGGAATAGTGGCTTTTCCCTAACGCTTAACAGGCAGGAAAGGTGTACTTTTACTGCCTAGGCAAAAAAAGTTTGTTACTATGCAACGTTACAAGAAATTCTAATGAAATTAGTAATCATAATTGACGCTGACATTGAGTGAACACAAAATGAGTGTTTTCAATAAAAAAACTACACAAAATTGGTTTTATATCATTTGGAGAAAAAATTCTATAACAAAAAATTCTATGTTTCACACGGCAGCAAATGTAGATTGCCTTGGCTGAATTTCAATTTGAACTATCAGCCGCGTCAGTCAATCTACCACTTTTCTGCCTAGTAAAACAAATAACTATTTCTTCAATGAATAAAATATAGATAAGGCCCCAGATCCAATATCATTTATGAATAACATAAATATTCCTGAAGAGTTTGTTTTATACGAGACTAATTTAACCGAGCTAATGGACACAATAAAACAAATAAAAAATAAAACTTCTTGTGGTATCGACAACATATCGATAAGAATTTTTGAAAACATGCCAATTTTTGCTCTGGAGTTATTAGTCCTACTTATCAATGACTCCTTTACCAATGGAACCTACCCGCAATTTTTGAAAACAAATGTTGTGATCCCCCTTCACAAGGGGGGTGACACCTCCGATCCATCAAACTTTCGACCCATTTCGCTCATTCCCACTCTTGGTAAAATCATAGAGAGGTTGGTAAAAATCAGGTTGATGAATTTTATATCCGCCCACAAAATCTTAAATCCTCAACAATTTGGATTTCAATCCAAAAAGAGTACAGGGGATGCCATATTCCATCTGCTGAAAAAACTTTACACTGAGTTGAATTCGAAGAGGGTGTGTGCAGCAGTTTTCTGTGACTTGTCGAAAGCTTTCGATTGTGTGAACCACGAAATACTGCTGCGCAAACTCCAGCTCTATGGTTTCAGAAATCAAAGTTTCAACTGGATCAAATCATATTTAAGTCAACGTACCCAAGTGGTGAGAACTGACACGGTGTCAGATACTGGTTTTATCAAACACGGTGTACCTCAAGGTTCGGTACTAGGACCAGTACTGTTTCTATTGTATTTTAATGATCTGGCTTATATCAAATCAAATGGAGTGTTCACTATTTTTGCAGATGATACAACCATACTGTGGCATGACACTAATGAAATCAATCTGCATAACAAAATATCTCAAGATATTGTTAGTGTGAGAGAATGGTGCAACTCCAATCTGCTAACATTCAACATAGACAAAACCAATCTTATTTCATTCAATTGTAATTTGGCAGGCATTCCCTTGGGTAATGATATTATTTCACAAACAGATTCCAATAAATTTCTTGGGATAAATTTGGACACTCACCTTAATTTTAATAACCACATAAAAATACTGAGCAAAAAACTTGCTTCTGGATGTTATGCTTTACGAACGGTGTCGAAAGAATTGGGTATTGTAACAGCAAAAATTGTGTACCACGCTGTAGTTGAATCACATTTAAGGTATGGCATAGCATTCTGGGGCACCTGCAATCAACAGCACTTCAATACAGTTTTTATTCTTCAAAAGCGCGCTATTCGATATCTGTGCAAAGTTGAGCCCAGAGTGTCTTGTAAACCCCTGTTCAAGGAGCAAAGATTACTTACTCTTCCTTCATTATTTATTCTAGAAACTGTGTGCCTAGTACATAAGAACAGATCATCTTACGATGTTGTTGCTGGTTGCACTCGCCAAAATGACAAGCTAAGACTGCCCATTCCATCATCAAATTTGATTAAAAAATCGCTGGTCTATAATGCAGCTAAAATATATAACCATCTTCCGACATGTTTCAAAGATATCCAATCACATGATAAGTTCAGAAAGTCTGTGAAGCAAGTACTTATTGAACAGGTATTTTATAGTGTTCAAGACTACTTTGATAAAGATATGGTTCCTATAATGATTTGAAGTTGATTCTTGCTATATGTTTATCTACTAGTTCCTGGCAATGGCTATGGTTTTCAATTAGTATAGTTTTAATATATGTTTTAATCATTTAATCTTTTAATCTCTCATTGTTCTGTTAACGTGTGACGTTCCTCCACCTTGGTTCTATATATATATATATGTTTTATTTTATTTATAATTATTTTATTCCTGTTGAATGTTGAACGATAGAAATATTTTCATTTGTATTTGATGTGTTTGTTCGTCGATAGTACCTATGTCTGTATTTTTATATCTATTTATTATTATGACTTTGTCTACAAGATACTCATCTTTCGGCAATAAAGTATATTTTGATGAATTAATAGTTTAATACTCACTTGATGATTTTCGACTCAACGAACAAACATATTAGTTCAGTATCGACTAATATTTCTTGATATTAACTCTTTTGAAATTTATGATTGAAATACATTTATTAATGATGGAACTATATATAACTTCAAATTATTAGTTATCCAAATTGTAGTAGAAAAAGGTTCTTTCAGTTCATTGGAAAATAACATGTCTGGATCTGGAATTGAAAAAAAAAATTGACTTGACTGACAGAAAAAAATTAAAAAATTGCCTTTCACATGAAAAAATACAGGAATTTGATCAACTCAATCTACCACATTTTGTGAGTCTATTGATAATGATAAACGAGTACTTCATGTGAAATATATATTACCCCCCCTATACATTTGATTCTCCTATATTATGTTCCATTGCTTTCCAAGCAAGTTCCGACTTCTTACCAAATTATAATACATATTTCTGAAAAGTACTGTACACTTTTTGCTTGCCATAACCTCCCATTTTATTGGAGTCAGTTGATAACATCGAATATTGGACACACACTGTAGATAAACAGCAAAGATACATCTTGCTACAAACTTTTTTTTGCGGTATTCACAGAGCGAACGGTTTGGCATTAAATTCGTTCCAGTCAACTATAAATTTAGCATGAAATTATCCCAAAATTCGAATCAATCGATAAGACGCCGCAAAATAATAAGATTCGGCTGGTACCTACATATACAGTGTGACCAAGATAAAGTTACATAGCATGGAGATCTCGGGAACGGTTATTTTATCCACTGAAGGAATGGGAAATATATTTTGTTACATAGAACTCGAAGCAGTATTTATAATTAATTAAATTCACGCGCATAACATCGTTAGGTTTAATAAAACACAATCAACCTGCTTCACTTACACGAAATAATGAAAGATAAGTCGATGTAGCTCCATTTCCAGTAATTCATTTTACTAAAGTTCGCAAAATCCCATCGTCACACAAAATGACGCGTTTCCTAATAACTATAGTTACGTACAATATTTTTTCTGATTTTGATGAAAAATCCGCTTAAACAGAAATAATTGCCAGTTCTACGTAAGTTAAATACCGATTATTTACAGAATTTAGTATAGGGAAGTTGACTTTGCCCGTCACTTTCAAGTATCCGTCAAACAATAATATGCTCACTGAGATGTTTATAATTCCTCTGACTATCAATACATCTATATGGTCAGACGAAATCCACAAAATAAACTGCTGATGTTCAGATTCCCAAATGATAGCGAGGAAGCAGAACAAAATTCACTATTCTCTTCGTCATTGATATTTTCATTTCAGTATTACACAATTATCTGCTGTTGAAATGGACATTGAAATGAATATTGAAGAGCATCGTCCATGAAAATATTATATAATATGGAGCCAGATCGCCAACTTTTCTACGGTGTCCCAGAGAAGTGGGTGAGTTAGTGAGCGAGGCATCACCCACGAGACGAATTGCCCTTTTTTGGACAGAATCCAACAGTTTCAGGGTATGTTTGGGTGCTGCATCATAGATCATAAGCAGCTGACTGGAAGTGAAATAGCATCTGGCCCGAAACAGAATACCAAGTTTTTGATATGCACTTTTAGCAATTGATCTTACGTGATTTTCCCAAGAAAGGTTATTGCTGATAGTAATATCAAGCATCGAAATGGATGTCTTCAAAGGTATGGTTACTCCTGACAAGCTTATATTGGGCACAGTGAGATCGGCTTTTCTAGAGAAAAGGCATGCTTGTGTTTTGTTTGCATTGAAATCTACCAAGTTATTGGAACCCCATTCGAGAATTGTTGCCAAGTCCATATTCATGTTGTCAACATTTCTCCCTCGTTCGTTTCTGATTTGCCTGGCTGGTATTAGAGCCCTTGAAGAGAAGGCGGTATGGACATGAAGTTGCTTTCAACAAATCGTTGATATAGTGTTGGTGCTAGAATTGATCCTTGCGGAACACCAGCATTTATGATAAGAAAGTCAGATGAAACTCCGTCGACCACTACATAAAGAGACCTGTTTGAGAAAAAACTAGCTAGCAGAGAACATATAGCTGGGGAGGCAAGTCATAAGATAGAAGCTTGGCGAGGAGTCCGTGGTGCCAGACTCGATCGAATACCTTGGATATCAAGTGCCACGGCTAAGGTTTCACCATATTTTCCAATAGATTGCTGCCATATATGTGAGACGTAAGCGAGCAGGTCACCAGTTGATCTCTGATGACGGAAGCCATATTGCCTATCGTTGTGAGACGTAAGTGAGCAGGTCACCAGTTGATCTCTGATGACGGAAGCCATATTGCCTATCATTGATAATACCTGAATGATCTCCATGATCTTCGAAATGATATATAGCAACACATATTACGTAATATACTATTACTTTATGAAACTGGTTACGTAAAGTAAGACGCTTCAAAACTTCCGTCAGTTTTGAAAAGTGTCAAATTACATCATATCAAAATAGACAACATATTTTTTCAGTCTCAACAAAAATTACTATATAATTGCTTTTTCTCCAATAATAAAGTAGAAGCGAACTTAAACAAATATCTCGAAAATCCGCTCTATTCGATATAACTGAAAAACTATAAATAATTTGAAAATTTTTCGAGAACTATGTTGAAATGATCCTCTGTATGCGCAACAGTGCGTGCTTGGTCACACTGTATAGCCAGTGTATTCAGCTTTTTATCTCATACCTTCCATCAATAGAGTTTTTATTAACCTAGTCCACCAGTGACCAGATCCCCATCCAAATAAGGATAAGTCAGTTAGTGGTTCCAAAGTCTATGAAATGAAATGCACTGAACTGGTTTCCAGAGTGTGGAGGAAGGCATTACATTACGGTGAACACGATGTCTACTTTGATTTGTTGCTTTATTCAACTGGTTTTCTACGATTCCCTTATTGAAATATTCCAGAAACTCACCTGATGATATGAGGAAAAATGTGTCAGAAGCTCAGTTACAGAGATTACTCTTTCAATTCGAATCAAAAAGGAATGGAATTCATGATGAAATTGTGAATATAATACAAACTTTAATTTTTATGATGACTGGTGTATGGTTTTAGACACTGCAGGTGTCTTTTATAGCAAACGCTGTGGTTAAAATTTGTAATTGAACGACAGTGGGGAGAGGCACTAAAACAGAACATTTCATTTGAGTACCAACATATTTCATGATGTCGGCTCTATATGTATGTACATGCATACAGCCAATCAGAATGCAATTTATTCAGATATGCCTATATACCGGGTGACACAGGAGACATGTAAATGCCTGTATTTTTTTTTATTCAAAGAGATAAACATTTTAAATTCACAAGTGCTATATTATCGATGATGGCGGTTTCCTTGAACCCAATGGCAATTTTTTTCAACCACCTGTTTGATTGGGAGTAGTCCCAACTTTTTTTCTAAATGGCACCCTGTATATTTCTGTAGTCTATCTTATGCGCCTCAAAATTCTCTATTTTTTATCGCACGAAAGGAAATTCCTATAATGTTCAAAGAACATCGTGCGTTCCTAGGGAGGATAGGGACAGGAGGTAGGTATTGGAATTATTTTTGAACTTCTGGAGATTGTATGTTGTTGGGAATACTTCCTCAGGCAATGAATTCCAGAGCCTAGCCGATCTATGGATGAAGGAGTTTTGATAAAGTGCTGTTCGACATCTTTCGAGGTTGACAACGAAAAGATGTGCTGACTGGGCTTGTCTAGTTCGTCTGACTGGTATTGCTAGTGAAGGGATGATAGCAGAGATTTCCGAAGAACATTTCCCGTGGAAGTATCGATAGAAAAGTGAATGGTTGCCGACCTTTTTACGGTGTTCCAATGATGTCAAAGAGTGAGTGAGTGTGGCGTCACCCACCAGGCGAATGGCTCTCCTCTGGATGGAATCTAAGAGCATCAGCGTATATTTTGGTGCTGATGAACCCCATATCTATGTATCACAATTTGATATTCGTTCATGAATTGGCTGTTAAATTGAATTTTATTGATATACATGAAGTTGGCTGTGGCCCGAATACCATGATATTTCGATGCTTGATAGGCTTAGGAATCCAAAGATCATCACTTAGACGATATTATCAGAATACTATTTAATTATAATGTAGGCGCATATCTAAAGTTTTGTTTTACATGGTTTTGAAAATCAAATCAGATAGATGAAGTCAACAATTGTCCATACACTAAGTTAACCGATTTATGGCGTTTGTCATGACTGACCAGAAGAACTGACGTTAAGTTGGCAATTTCTTCCTGGATGTTTTTCTATAGGTTTTTTTTTGTAATCCCGTATTTATGTTAACCATCCAAGAACCCTACAAGATTTGAAGACCAACATCCAGGAAGAAATTGCCAACATATAACGCCTGCTATTTTGACAAGTGGGGAGAAAAGCCAGAAATCATAAGAAACGAATAAAACTGTTCTGATTTATATAATGATTATATAATGGGTTTGGAAAAAGTTATGGTGCTGTACCCTGCAATAAAAATCGTCTTGTATATAAAATCTTCCTGGAAATTGAAATAAATATATAATTCGCAGATGTTTCTCAACACGTTGATGTTATTATTCTTAAAAAAATCATATCGGTCAACGGATAAGAAAATACAAGGGTGGTGGTGTTGCAAGTGGGACACACTGTACATGCACGGTTTTGTATAATTTTCTTTTCTTTGACAGTGAACTGAGCAATACCTGATTGGGATTAAGTATCGTGATTTCATCATTTTCATTCACAATGCGATATAGTGAATAATTCATGAACAGATTGTTATCAGTATATCAGCTTGAATTCTTGACAATATAAACTTTCTTTTCAAAGGATTGAAGGAGAATTCACGGTTGACATTATTATATTATGCATGATATGGATGCATTGATGTGTCTATCTGTTCATCTGCCTATTTTGATATTATCTATTGTTATTTTGTTACACTCATGCATGGTATATCACAAATTGTTCATTGTATTTTGTTTATCATAAAGTCACAGATACATAATTTTCTCTATTTAGGTATAGTACCTGAAAACCCGCTCAGCGTGATAAACCTCTGATAAGTGAATCTTCACAATATTATTTATTCACTTCTGAAATCTGAATATGAAAATGGTAAATTCAAGGTCAATTTGAAAAACAACCTGTTACTCACAGTTTTTTTGACATTTCTTGCCAATGAGAAATGTCAAAACACGTAAACGAAGAGATCATTAATCAATATGAAGATTTATTTTTCTTTTTTATAATGAAAACGGGAGCAGATTCGTTCTCGAAACGTTCAAAGATAAGTCAAATTTCAAAATTTTTCAACGCACCTATATATTCTTCTTTTTCAAACATTTTTCAAACAGTCCAATTTTGGGTCAATCAATCTGATTTGTCCTTACTACAGGTACCTATATCGAAATAATACTGATATTTTTGTTTTATAGAGATGAGGAGTGAAAATCCCAGAAATCTAGCGTTTCTAGTCTGGATTTTTGTTCACAATATGCCATCTTGGAAATTTTCAATAGAGGAACGTCACTGCCAAATTTCAGCAAATTATGATGAATCATTTCTGAAATATCGGTCCTTAAATTTACATGGCAATTTATACACCACAAAATTCTAGAGTATTTTGATTTATTGAACGATTTCACATATAGTATACCCTGTATCTCCGTTATAGATGGCCATGAATTTTATTTTATATGTAATACCACGAGTGATCCTATTTTACCGAAAATATTGCGATTGTTATGACATCTTGTTGCCTAATTAAAACTTTCGAGCAGTAGGCGAGAAGTTTTGAATCAATGTCATGTGCGAAATTAAAGTAGCAAGCTGGAGTATGTAAATCGACGAATATTTCCCGGAAAAACAGCATCACGAGTTGTGTTCGTATAAATATTTCATGATTGAGACAATAAACGAGCACCTCGCGAGAGTTGCGTACACTGCATTCATCATTCTGGCTTCCAACAACGTTATAAACGTCAAAAAATGTACCGCTGAAAAACGAGGTTAATTGGTCACGTGTGTGTCAATTCGGCTTCTGTTTTGGTAGAGCAAGTCTGATAAATTTAACCAATCCGTGAAAATGGTCGATTCTGATTGGTTTTCGAGAACAAGAGTGGAAAGTCATATACATAAATCAACTCGTCCTCATTAATCACCCTGTATTTTGGTTTCTATCAAATAACCAGTGTCCTGACTCCAGAACCCTGTAGGAAAGTGAAGGTTCATATTCCTATTATCTTCCTATTATACATAGGGATAAAAAAAACGGATTCAGTTTTATTCACCCCTCTGATCTTGAGTTATAGACCACAATCCTAGTTTTAATATATTCCTATAAAGGTAATAGGATTAACTGGCATGGTTGATTTATTATTTATGAATGATTTGAAGAATTTTTAAAGAGCTTTTATTACAGGTGGGTACCATCAGGTAATAACATCCTAATGCCTCATAAAGTACCATCGAGTAAATCAAAATATAAAGAACAAGTACCCCCCAGTGATTCTACAAACATGAATCAACTATTTTAATCTTAGTAAGGTTCACAGCTTATCATTTCTTATAGGTACAAATATAAGAGCAAAACAAGCTAGTTGATGAACAAAACAAACAGTTCATATTCAGATTAGACTCTATAGTATAGTATAGCTGTACTATAATGCTTGGATTATATCTGAGGATTTATGGACGATTTGCAAATATTTTATGTAACCTCGCAGACAAATGTATTTATTGTAAATGAAAAATAACTCCAATCAACAACGCATTAAAGATGGATTCAATTCAATCCTGTCAGTTTCCTTCGCGTTATTAAGAAATGTTTATGGCACTGGTACTTAAAACCGATCAGGTGCAGCAAAAATCGAATTTATCGCAGAAAGGTCTTATGCTTCAGTAAATCATCCATACACAAGACCGTGAAGTTGTAAAATTGAGTTTTGCAAGGCTACAATGGCCCAGATGGACCTTCAACAGGCTCTTCAAATTATCGTTAACGACTGTTGAACACGATAGCGATACGGCCTTTTGTAGAGATATTTTTCGGAGATTTCCAATGCACAAAAGAATTCTCAATTTTTAAAACGTGTAGGATATATTTTCAAGGTTAACTGAGTAGGTATCTATACATCGGCAAATCGTACGTGATGAATCAGATAACTTGCGAAAATAAAAATAAACAAATCGTCTATCATCATATCGCGAAAATTCATGACAAGCAATTAATTGATCCGATGAAGGTCGATTTTCAGGTGCAATACCGAATAACCTGCGGTAATTTGCTATCTCAGCATCGGGAGAACAGAAGTTCGAGAGTAGCAGCGTTACCTGTATTGAGAATATACAAGAGATTAGAAAAGTAAATGGTTTACGAACGTCGTTTGCACCAGCATAACTGAAAATCGATATCCACCTATCGAGTAATGAATGAACAATTCAATTCAATTCAAAATATACTTTATTGTCTTAAGTTCTCACTTGTTGACAAAGCTTGTTACACATAATATACATAAAATATAAATAAATGAACAACACTAGTTTCAAAATCATACACTTGTTGACACTTGAGATGTATATATATATATATATATAAATAAATAAAAATAACTTGATCCAAGAGACAAAGTAAGTTGCAAAGTAAACAACAATTTGAAAGACTAGTTGAAGCTTTGCAGAAAATACTCAGTCAAGTTGTACAATGATGTTTGTAATAGAAATACTTTCACCTTAGTAGGTACGGAATTTTTCATAACATGCGATTCCTTTTATGTCATTTGGCAGACGATTGTATATTTTTATCCCAGAGTAAATAATGGAATCCTTAATCATAGTGGTGGGGGAGGGGGGGGGGGGTTTATCAATTTTATTTGGCCGCTCTGTCTTCTATTATATCATGAGGAAACAAGTGGTAAGGACCGTATATTCTTATGATTCAGAGAAGCTGTTTCCAAGATATATAAAGAAATTACTGTTAGTATACCACAATCCCTAAACAACTCTCTACAAGAATTTGTTGATTTTTCATGACACATATATCTCAGAGCTCTCTTTTGTAACATAAAACTCCTTTGGAATAACTGATTACTACAGCTTACCCAGAACACTATTCCATATCTCAGGTGGGACTCAAGAGGGCAAAGTATTTTGTTCTGGCAGATGCATACCCTAATTCAGAGGCAATTGTTTGATGGCATTGCATCCAGATGCTAGCTCTTTACACATAGATATTACATGGTCATTCAATCAACTCAACATCAACTTGTTATCGATATGCAAACCTAAAAATCTTGCTGATGTTCCAAGTTTGGGACATTACAATTAAAAGTCAGAATATTGGTTTTATTGATATTGAGAGGAAGTAGGTTTGAATCACACCAATCTTTCATTACTTTTATATCTCGTATCACATTCGTGTATGATATCTCATCATTATTGTCTTGCCATAGAATAGTGATTTCGCCTTTTATATCAAGAAATACCATATCATTAATATATAAAGGGAATAAGACAGATGGTTATTCAAATTTGTAGCCAGTCTACAATCTACTGATTTTGTATATGTATAACTTCGATAAATTTGATAGATACAACATTACTTCACAAACGATAAGATTTCCACAAAATTCTCAAACACACGAGATTCGTCAGGTGATATACTAGTACAATGAACTGTTCATTGTAACAGCCGAGTCAATTAAAAAATAATAATAAAAAAAAGATATAACATTGTCCCTAAGTGATATAGGTAATCTGGTTTCTAGAAACAAAAAGAACTGACAACAATACTGTTCAGAGTGAAGTATATCTTCTTTGCAAGATGATATTTAGCAGAGAGGTGAGAGTAAGATCAATAATCATATCGATTTTATCAAAATCTCTTCAATCCTTTCGCTATGGAATGGAAGTAAACTCGTGAACACTACACCAAAATCAGCTAAAGAGGAATTTAAAAACTAACTTCGAAATTTGAAAAAATGGCGAAGTTCTGGCATAGGGGTATCCACCAAATTCATCCAATCAAAAATCGGACCTGAGAGGGCTTTTTCGAAGGCAATCTAAGGTATACCGAAACACAATGATGTGGTGATGGTTCAATCATCTACCTGTTTAAACAATAAATACCGAAGCAATCGTAATATGACGAGGCTGACGTTGTGATTGTGGAATGTTTAATGTTTCTGAAAATTTTACAAATTTAGAAATCATTTCGAGGTCATTTCGAATAGGAAGTAAGTTACTGACTTACTCCTATGCACCGTGTTACTTTCGATGCTTAACGATGACTATTAATTCCATTTTTGTATTTTCCCGATCACACAGATTTTCGAGTTTTCTTGAAATATTTTTTTTATGAATATTAGTGATACGAACCGATTGATAATTTATTCAACGTGATTCATCTCGGATTTGAGGGTGAGGGACATCTAGTTCCTGCCCACTGTCAAATTTTATTTGCTGTATCTCATCTTTTTATGAACTGTGGCAACGTCGCTTCGCTCTCCGCAATTTTTCTCGTTTTATATTACTCGTCGGCATTCATTGATCATTGATGATCGCATTGACCGATCGCCCAGGCTTTTTGATGGTCGATGTGATCAAGGATATCAAATATAACCTTAAAAGAATCCAATGACTCGAAAAGTGGCAAGGGTATCTATACAGTCTCCCAAATGAGGGACTCCAATTCCTTATAATTTAACAAAAACCTAAAGTATATATCGGTCAGACAGGTTGTACGTTTAATCAGCGCATTCATGAACATAAGATTAATTTTTTTGAAAAAGAAAACGCCAACCATATATTAGGAGAAAACCATAGTATTGATGATAATTTCGAAATTCTACACGTAGAAAATAAAGGAATGAAACTAAATCATTTTGAATCATTAGAAATCAACAAACTGAAAAATTTGTACATTCTCAATAGTTCACCACTGTTCAATTTGTTTTCTCAGTAGGTAATAAAATGTATTTTCTATCAACTCTTTCAAGTTAATCCGGTACACCGTATTTTAATGTAGAAACTTCCGAAACTGAAGGTTTAACGAACCTGTCCACAGGTAAATAATCGTTCAAGTTGGGAAAGTAGGATATTAAAAGTTAAGCAAGCCAAGGTTGGTTTAGTTCATTGTACCAGTATAACCTGACGAAGCTACTATGTTAGCGAAACATGTTGTGTGTTTGTGGAAATCTTATTATTTTGAAGTAACGACAGAGTCAATTCAAAACAAAAACAAAAAATGTAATGTTTGATGTCGCGAGAATAACTGAACTACTTATACCTATGTCGATAGATAAAAAGAATCAAACTGTGTTTAGTGTAAAGGGCCGTGCCTTGTGTGGGGTACATAAACTCTCGAGATAGATCTGTCGACGTCAGTATATTGGTGCAAAGGACGTATTACACGATTTCCACATAACTCAGGTGGGAAAGATACGTCCTCGCTTTTCTACGGCTGGTACGGATTCCATTTACCTTGCCCACCTGTACGATCTCATGTTCTCCTAATACCCATCACCCGCAGTTAAAAGCGAATTCTAACAGGTGTCGATGAATTTTTTCATGAGATTCCATAATAGATAGATGATTAGGATTACGACGAGTTCACGTGCTTTTCTCTGTCTGTATGCGTAATATACCTAGCTAGCGAACTCGGAACGGCCCAGGACATTGACTTTGGCGGGAGCACTAGAGGTTACTGGAACGAAAGTGAATTTGCGGAGTCGTGAAACTTTTTATGAAACATGAATGAATATACGATGGTGATAGATCAAGGACTCCGATGGTAATGTTTATCGATGAATAAATATTACTAAAGTGAAGAAGGGCCAACAACTGCATCTTTTCAAAAGATTTGATTTGAACTGATAAATTGTCACATCTTTCAGAGGCTTTCAGTGAAAAATTTCCAGTTTGGAATTAGAAGTGCATTGTGCAATGCTCTGATGAATTCGCGGTTGTTGATGGAATTTCCATGCATTGACTTTTTTCGTTGTCACAAAAATCCCAATATTTTAACATATTATTGGCAGTTAATATAAGAAATCTGTATTGTCCTGTATCTCTTCTACTTATTTCGAGTTAATTCATAAGTTTATTTAGAATCGAGAAGAAATGTACATTTCACATCCTCGATTGACCTGGAGCTATGATCTCTGCCTGGAGTATTTAGTTATTTTTGATTTGTCTATACAGTGTAGTGCAAAAAACGACCAGGTTTGTAACTTTTGAATTATTCGAGATAAGGTTTTGAAAACTGGTGGGCAGCCAGTATACCAAATTGCTCATTAATTGACGAAACAACAACAAGTTTTACTGGAAACGATCCCAACTTTTGATTTTTGAATGGGACACCCTGTATTGTATTCCATAATCGGTTAGGGATTGTCATAGCGAATTCATCGATACTAGGTTTGATAGGGTTATTTCAAACGATTACGCAGATATTCGCGTGCTGAGTTTCCATAAGCTCAATGAGTGCTGTGACAGAGAAAGAAGTTTTGATATTGCGAAGTCATACCCATTGAGCATATAGAAACTTCGAACGCAAATATCTTTGTAATTTTTCGGAATGACCCTATCCATCCTGGTGTCTTTGAATTCGTCATGATAATCCCTAACCGATTATGGAATACAATACAGAGTCACCCATTTAAATATCGAGAGTTGGGGTCGCTTCCGGTGAAACTGGCATCAGTGATACAAGAAAAATTGTTTCATCAATTAATGAGCAATGTGGTATTCTTGCTACCCACCAATTTTCAGAACCCTATCTAGAATAATTCAAAAGTTACTGGCCGTTTTTGTGCACTTCTCTGTATATTGCTGTTTTTCCTATCATTCATTTGGTCCACCTTGTATACTGAAAAACAACTTCTCATAGTATCAAATTTTATATGGGTACTCAAAATTATCTTCAATATCTGAAAATTTTGTGACAATCGATGGAATATTCTTGAACCATACCTGAACATTAATTCAGCAGGAAAAATTCCATAGTGTCATATTTATTTGCTGAGTTTTCTCGCATCAGCATGGGGATTACACTCATTGTACCTCAGCAATCGATCTGGAAATTTATAGCATATTCTATTTGATATAAAAAATGGGGTCATTTGAAAAAAAAAACAAAAAGACGAATCTAATAATATAATTGAATATGACATTGTATGTAGATGAGCTGGATCCAAAATATTATCACCACAGTTTATGAAAAAGTGAATTGGCTATAAATAATGTCATCGATCGCTTGAAATCGGTAATAAAGGTCAATTTCAAAGTAACAACTGCAATTCAGAGTGACAATTGCCAGTTTTGTTTGTGTTAGTTTGTAGAAAACTACTTTTACTTTGTAGTTATTGTACTTTGTACCAGTGTCTGTCGGTTCGAATCCGGCTATCGTCTGAGCATTTTTCTTCAAAATGTGATTCATGGTTGTAATCCTGGCAGCAACTCGATGCCGTAGAAGTGGTTCGGATTCCACTATAAGCTGTAGGTCCCGCTCTTCCTAACCCCGCACAAGTTTCGACTTCTGGGGAGTCGGTTCCCAACTTTGAAGTAGCGATACACAAATTTTACAAAAAAAATACCACCCGTGTGATGAATAAATAAATAAATAAACAATTGCAAGTTCGAAGTGACAATACATGAAACTTAAAAGTGTACATGGTCAGTTGTGATTTCACTAACTATAACAATTGTCAACTCAAAGTGGGAATTCCAAATAGTTTGAAATAGTAAATCATACACCAAGGTAGTAAATACTATAATTATTATTACCTTAGGACGAAGATTATATCCTGAGGCTTCAGCCACATTCTGCTGAGGTGTATAAGGGTAATAAAAATCTTCACTACCAAGGTGTATATTAAATTTTTTTCACCACTAGCAATTTATTTCAATCATTATAATTCAGTGAAACTAAAATATGGATCTATTGTCTCTATGAAAGCACCTCTTTCTAATTAAAATCTAGTAACCATGACACATCATACGAGAAGTCTTTATTGATCAATACCTACTTCAAGATTCGAGTGCCATTCCTGCGATCAGCGATCTGGCATCAGAACAGTGAATTTGGGTTAGGAGGAAAAACACAAGTAGTAAAAGAAGTAAAATAATGATTTCAAAAAATCTCCTGTTCTATAAAACTGGTATTCTTGATCTACGTAAGGCAGCCGTTTATGCATCAAATAATTTGGTACATACTCAAAATTCGGAGTGTTCTTATTGAATTTGCAATCTCGGTTAATTAATAGAAATGTGTGACTCAGAAGTTATATACATTATTCGATGTATAAGATGTTTAGTTGCCTCTCTGAAGTGTACAAAAATCGGGACAATCCCAGCAAAATCGGGAGGAGTCGCAACCCTGGGCGTCGATAGTGTACCTTCAAAATTCGTCCTTCATAGGGTTCACAGACTCTGTTGCCGAAAATCCTGCATTTCTACCTCTTTCTTCTTCTCCTTTCCTGGGAGTCTGGTGGCCGAGCAAACCCGAATTCCGACCCTAAACAAGGTTGGTACGAGATTGTGATGCGCAATCAACAAGTGGGTAGAATTAGTTGGCTCCACTATGGACTCATCATTTTCAATGATTTTTCATCTTCATAAGTTTATTCTTTTTATTTATCTTTCGATATTGTTAGTTTTCTGAATACGACATCCTATCCTAAATCTGTACTTACCTCCATTTAATAAGATAGGTACTGGTATGACACAATGAAGTTAACGGTTTCTTCAAGTCGATATAATTCATCAAATTTGGTTTTGAACTTTTATCTAATGACATAGAACTCTCAAGAATTCCCGAGAGAATTCCAAAGCTGAGGTTAAAAAGATTGAGATACTACTTAAATCAGAGGATATTATTCACTAACATCGACACAATTTGTCACTGTTTGTCTCAGTGTTTTATTCGTTATTTTGTCTGTTTGATGTCGTCCAAGCACACAAATTACTCCAAACTTTTGAGAAGTCAATATTAGGTCAATTTTGTAGAAATCTCATCGTTTATCTTTTTGGTAGAAGGCCATATTGTTCAAAGTGGAGTGAAATTTTTCGTTCTTGACTTACTTGAAGAAGTATGAAACTATATACAAGCTAGAAAAACTATTGCCAATGCCCATAGTCGAAACATCGAGTTTTCATGAATATTTCTAACGGGGCCTCAATAAATGGAGGGCCCAGGGCCCTAAAAGCGCTTAAAATTCATTAGTCAATGGGTTTTTACAAGATGGGTTCGTTTGTGAAGCTTTTCACAACTGCTATGGATTTTCATCAATATAACGGTCGAGTCAACATAAAAACGCATAGGTAAGATACTATATAGGTATTATATTAACTTGACTGATGTGAAAGACACTAGGTATATAACTGTCATCAATGTCCATTATGATACAGAACATACCGATCCTGATTTCAAATTACCAAACTATACAAAGGGCTATTTGGTATAGGGCCTTTATCCACATTTATAATAATTGCTTCTAGGCTTCCATCACTGGAATCTAATTTTCTAACATTATGATCAATTCAAGGGGTTTGATGAATGTGTTATCAATGTTATCATTGTAGTTAAACATATGTTTCGCCACACATACCATACTTTAGATGTGCAAGGTGTTCTTCGAACCTAAATTAATATGGGTCTACTAGCTTGGCCTACGTATATGTTTTTTTCACAATCATTGAATCTAATTTCGTAAATTCCTTATTATTCAAGTTATGTGGTTTTTTTTAGTCTCCAATGAATCGCCCAAATTTAAATCAGCCTCAGCCTATGAGAAACTTCCTTCCCTTTGTTTACTTGCGGCATTGAATGAGATTTTGGGCTCAACAAGCTTCAGAACAAGGGTAACAAGATTCTATTTTTTTTATTCCTTGGAGCGCACGGAAGGGAATCCCTATATTTTCCGAAGAACATCGTGCGCACCTATTGGGAGGATAGAGAGAGAGACCAAAGCTTACGCCTTGCTCCTGATGGATGAAAAAAAAACAACCTTAACCTTAGCCCGCTCTCACCTCCCTTCGGGATCAATATCCCCAACCGCGCATTTGGGGGGAAAGTAGCCTCCTTCTTGCTCCTATTTTCCTGGCTGTTCGTGACCGCAGAATCCTACCTACTGTCCCCCAATAACTGATATAGGTCACAGGCTTCAGGTCACAGGTGAGGGTGAACGAACGACTGAGAAAAAGGGGAAGAAGAGAAAAGGAGTAAAATTGTTATCTTAAATGCGGGCATTGCACAAGCTTCTCAGGTAAGGCACTAGCCGTTCGATATCTGAGGTAGAGCAGTGTACAGCGCGGCATAGATTAGAGTTGTTAATTTATGAGCGAGGTTAGTATGTGCATTGTCGATCTGAATGAAAACCTAGTAGGCGACCTAGTACCCGAGGAGGTACAACTTGCCTACTAACTACCTAACTAGGTTGTCATCTAGAACGACAATGGTACGTGGATAGGTGAGCATTGAAGGAAACGCCGCGTAAGCCCGTACTTCTGTAGCGAAATAGCATATCATAGCTACAGCTACCATATCAATGAGCATCACAAGATAATATGGTACGGATATGCCGTCCTTTGGAAGGGTCGGTAAGCCGGCGGTCTCGAGGCCATGAATGTTGGACTCGTTAAAGATTCCCTACCTCTTGTTGGGACACCAGAGGATTGGGCAAAGTTTCCGGTTGGGAGTAGTGTGATCATCGGCGTCAGTGATATTAGCCTCAGTAGCAGAAAAAAGCCTACGTTAAAGAAACAAGAAGAAGAAGAACTATCATAAATGTAGTAGTCATATTATTATATTACAGGAAATTTTGACGTTTTATGAATTGCATGGGAGGAAATTAACCTTTGCTCCCATGATATATATACATATATGATTTTCTCAACCAACGCATTCTTTTGAAGAATCATATTCTTGAAATTGTTCTACAGGCATTACAAAGGTATAATATGCCATGGACAATAATTGACGGTGTAATGATATACCTTTATATACCAGATTCTAGGCTTTTATTAGCAAAATACAAATTATATAGGTATACTGACAACTAATAACAACAGTTATTGACAAAATCAAAATCTCAGAGTGAAGTAACTGGATAACTGCACGTAGCCATTCAAATACTTAGGATGCTGCTTTGCTCTAGTGGGTCGCTGAGTAATTTCTTCAACTATACCCTATATTCTTCATCATTTCTGTGTCATCTTCTCGTTCAACATCTTCAATATTTTCGTTACTTCGTCCTTCGTTTACTGTATCCTCCAGATGAGGATAAGGGGCTAGGTCTCTGATGGAAACAGTTGTTTCTCTCCCATCAGTCAAACGTATATATGCGCATAACCTAGATTGGCTTCAATCAATTCAACTTTTTCTATTAGGGGTTCATATTTACTGTTCCTATTATGTCTCTTCATGAGCACACTACCAGGATTCAACAACCAGGTTGGCAACGAACATCCATTAGATGATCCTCGGAGATGATTGAACATCCTTTCATGTGGACTGCAGTTGATGGATGCGCAAAGCAAAGCAAAGCAGTGAAGAGCATCGTCCAATATATTGTTTGATGTTGAGTTTTCTTGAATTTAGAGCTAGATTAACAGTGTGCCAGTTTGTAAAGAGTTGTACAACTCGTAGAAATGCTATGGGAATTGATAAATTCCTTTACATCTTGAGATACTTATGATGTTCCTCGATCTGAATGGATATACGATGGAATACAGAGTGAAGAAACTGTATAACACATACAATATCATCACAGACGGCATTTGAACGAAAGTAAATTTGCCACTTCGATCATCATGAATTAATCGATTTGTATGTTGTGTAACTGAATTTGAAAGTGTTGATAAGAAGTACGTTCAGATTATGAAGATGATATCATGGGAATTCAAAAAGGATATTATTGTTACTTGTTTTATAATAGTTATAAAAACACTGATTACTTGGATTGCACAGGTTTTATAAGTATATCGACGCCAAAGGATGCATGCTGTAGCCAATTTACTTTTCCTCCCACGACAGTTAATATTTTTTTCCTCCCAAGGGAGTAAATGGACAACTTTGTTTCCTGAAATGAGGGAGCAAACGCCTCCTTTCGATTCAGTGAGTAGATAAAATTGATTGATTAATGGGTGTATCGTCTATACTTTTTGCTATAACATAAATGATATTGTGTGTTCCATTACTCTATATATTAACAGGCCCATTCGTTTATTTTGCCGAACTGGCTAAAGTTTATCTTTTTTCCATAGTTGTCTCCTTTCATGCCATGATGTAAACGAAGAAAGTCATAGAAAAAAATCAAGTTTAGCAGGTTGAGCAAGCACAAACGAACAGGCCTAACAAGAGAAGATCTGTTTGAAACTAGTTCTCTTTTGCATTGAAATATGAAAACTTGTATGTTTGATTGAAACTATAATAAGTATCTGAATCATAACTTTTGATTGAATGAACAAAATCTATGTTGATACAACATTGATATCATTTTTGTATCAACAAAATATGACAATATAATTCGTTGACCGAAGACCGAATTGATATCAAACTGTTAATTCAATTCCTGAATCAGTTGAATCTTTGAAATAATGATTTTGGTTAATAGGGGCTCACGGTTGGTAGAACCATCCTCCGATTATAGTTCTTAGTTTGACGATGGTAGAACTGTCAGAGTGTCAGGAATACTTCTTCTTTACGTTTCATTTGGCCCTCAGACGAATAAAAGAAATTTGGCCTCTTCTTACGTACCTAATGTGAAAACTCACATTGAAATTAAAATTCGCGAAACTGACCAAGTCTAACCATAACTTGAGCTGTTTCACAGGAAATTCTCGAGAAAACAGGCCTTAGCCTTAATGACTATTCGACAAAATTTTGGGAATTTTGTATATGATATAGACTCACGATCTTGTAACTGTAACGCAAACTGAAACTCCTCATTCAACAAAAAATTGTTGAATCCAAGCCATATCAATCCAAACACAAATATGTCGAGTCAACAAATTCTTATATAATATGTTCCCTGCAATCATTCACCATGCTTCAGGCATTTGGGATAAAGGCCAAACCCCCTTTGCCATCCACCTGTTGCTCGCGGCCCTCCAAGGGCCCTGGGCCAGGCCGACAACCTTGTCCGGGGTCGAAATACGGGTTACTTCGGCAACCAGACTGCCCGGAGAGCAGGAGGCCACGTGGGTAGGGGGCCAGGAAACGGATTTTCGGCAGTTGAGCAGCGTTGCCAGAAGTGGCACTTTGTTCATTGTAGTTGCGGTTTATTTGTTCCATTCTGGTAGCGGTGATGGGAACAGAATGACGTTTACAAATAAAACGAGAAACTTCATGACCTTGCATGGGAGAATTCATACAGGGTGTCTCAAAATTTGCCTGAAAAACTTCACCAGCGGCTTCTTCGACCAAAAATAGGAAGACAAGTTCATATGAACATGAGGCGAGAAAATGATGCAATTTGGTACAAGAACTGAACTTTCCATGCCCAACTTCACTTCCATCAATGATGAAAATATGGAGTGTATAATCTCTGCCTTGAGTAAAATAGTAGTTGAATGCGCCGATGGGAAGCAAGGACCATAATCTTGAGAAAGATGAGAATTATATAAAATTTTGAGTTTTGTGTGGCCATGTTCAAGTGATGGCAACGCGTTATTGGTGGTGGTACAAAGTGGTACATTTTCCTCACTTGGGTTGGTACAATTGCAAAAAAAGTTCTGGCAACACTGCAGTTGGGAGTGTTGCGACGTGAACTCTGGCAAGGACGAATTTCGGAGGTGAGAAACGCGGCACTGCGGCACGCGTGACGTAGTCGCATAGACGCGACTCATACAACAGGATCACAGGAATAGGGGATGGTGGAAGAAACTTTGGTGGATGTTATGCCACAAGATGACGGCATTGTTCACAGTGATGCCGTGTTAGCGGTTTATTTAGTTGCTGAATCTCGTGTCTCCGAGTTCGTTGATTCAATGAAATTATCTTGATACAAGAGAAACTGTATTTCAAATTGATAGATTATTTTGTTGATCCAATTTCAGTATTGAGTGGGAAATTTACTGAAATTTTCCAATTTTAGAATAATAAAAATAGCATAGATCTGCAGTGCAATCTCTCCTACTTAACTCCTACTCTTCAGCTGATACTAGAAGAATCAGGCTTCATGTATATTATGAATTCAAGGCAGGCATAGACGAGGCGAAAAGATCGCCATCTAGTGGCGAAAATATAACATGATGTTGAATGGAAGAAATATTTCATTGATATTATGTCTCGAATTATGTATAAGTATAGGATATTTTTCTGGCTAAAAAAAACTGTAAGAAGTATGATGAGCATTCAGAGAATGGATTCCTGCAAGCCTTTTTTCATAAGGTTGAAGATATTACGCTGCCCTGCCTCCTTATATTTGAATTATGTATCTATGTATTTGTTGACAAGCAACTGTTTGCTCGCAACAGTGAAATACATGTGGTGAGTACTTGCTCGAGGAACGAATTCTATATTCAACCAAGCAGAAAAAGTATTTCGAGTAATACTTACACAAAATATCCTAGATCCTAGAATATTCAATAACTTACCTGAATATTTGAAAAACGCAAAAAATGTAACTTCTTTCAAAAAATGCTTTAAATCATTTCTCATAGAAAAGTGTATCTACTCGCTTGAAGAATATTCCCATGATTGACCATATTATATAACCATCGTCCACCAATATTCTAATATCAAAATTGTATAGGTAGGTATATAATGTTTCTCTCTTTTATACAATGTTCGACTATCATATTATGTAATCTGTCATTTATCTAGTTTATGGATTTATATTTTTGTAACAACCTGACTATTCCTATACTTTTTAAGAAAGTCTAAAGGAAAATGAAGATATTTATTATATTTATTCATTATACAAAGTGTTACGATTTTGGAGATATCATCAATTTGTCAAACATCTTATCTGTAACTCCAATACAATGTTATAAGCTTGTAACGAATTTACCTTTCTCAAAGCTGACATTTTGGTTAACTGGTCGAGAAGACCCTATATCTAACTTGGAACCCAGTTCCTCTTGACTTCTAGTGGAATCTCAACGATCCGCTGATTGATCGGTAATTGGACTGGGAAACGAACGATTTCTGTTCTCTCTGTATGTGTTTACCCAACGGATTTTCTGGTCATAGACATTCATAGATATCTACCTGTCGCTTAAAGATGGGCTTATCATAAAACGATCTTGTATAGATGCTAATTGTATCCGGCATACCATCCAATTAGACTCTTCACATATTCACTATGAAGTGCCGTACAGGCTGTCGACGTGAACATAATCATCACGCAGGACAGTATTCGAAGATTTTACCATACAAGATGCCCTTCAAAATGTAGGCATCCTCTGGGATTTTGATCTTTGTGTGCAAACAAATTGCTCATTCAAAAATTAATTCTTTCCGTTTCGATTAAATTTGTGATATTTTTCCACGCAGGTGTATTTGGTATGGTTTTCGGATTCGAAGATGATGATCCCTTCGTTAAAATAAAATGCAAGATGGCAGATCCAATATGGCGGACATGTCCTGTAATTATGATCCGATTGTATAGTCAAAATTGCTGCCTGGGGTTTTAGGGGTTGGAGATTACGATTCTTTCGTCAAAACTGGAAAATTCAAGATGACGGATCCAATATGGTGAACGAGTTTTGTAATTATATGATCCGATTCTATTCCAAATTAACATCTGGGGGTTCTCGGGGTAGGAGATTATGATGCTTTTGGCGAAATTGGAAACTTCCATATTTATTTATTTATTTATTTATTTCAATTACATCCAACAGGCAAAGCCCAATTACAGGTGAAAATCTTAATATGTGAGGTAATACTTGGGATATACTGAAGAAAATGGGTTTGAACAAAATTCGATACATAGGTATATATACATATTCATATGTACACATTCCTACATGTATATGATGTGCATATTCAATTACTCAACGACCTTGATATTTTTATTTTGAATTGTGGTAGTGTCTGGAAGAATATATCAACATCTTTGAGTTTGTTATAACTCCTACACATTGAGATGAGCGGACAATGGAAATGATGTTGTGAATTTGGAATAACTATATGAAAAGTTATAATTGATCGAGATGCTATTCGAGGCACATTAAAGCAAAGTGACGATAACAAAGTAGATGAGTCGATTTGGTTATTCACTATTTTATGTATGAAGATGAGGTCAATTATTTCTCTGTGTAAAAATTGGCGGACGGAGATTATGATTCTTTCGTCAAAATTGGAATTCTCAATGTATTTATTTATGTATATATCCATTTTTTCATGTTCGTATAATGTATCTGAGAATATTCCTTTTCAATACTTTCACCCAATCAAGGGGTTTAAACATGAACGATGGAAACTTGTTATTTTTATAGAAACTTAATCGCAGATTTGTGATTAGGTTTTCTCAATTCAGAATTGCTTTTCACGCCCTGTATGATGAATATCAGTTTGTCATACATCCAAAAACGGTAAAATAAGTTGAATATATACTATTTCCATACTTACCATCATAATAAAGACTAAAATGACTCTTCTGCATTATGTAAATAGGAAATAGGCATTGAAAATATAGATTTTATTTCAAAATGTGAATGCATCATTATCACACAAACTCCTATAGAAGTCTAGAAGAGTTTAACGTGTTTGCTGGAAAATGTTTCCTTCTAACTCTAACTTTTCTTTTTTCTTTTTTGTTGCAGGTCTCCGTTGATTTTAGCCATTTTATTTATCAGCTTCTTCCACAATGTGTTAAGCAGACATGTGAGTATATATCAGCATCATCCTTTCTTCGCCATTTCTAATCTTTTGATTGATATTATAATCATTTCCTCAATTGCACAAGTACCGCTACCAACAGTACCAAGCATTAGATAAATAACAAATATTTTCACAGTAGATACAGGGTACTTCAATGAGAATTTTGCCTTCCGAAAATTAGAGAAATACATTTTTTTTTGGTTTCGTCAATTTATGTTTTTGGGGGAGGGCATTTTTTAACAGTCTCACCAACTTGTTCTATTTGCTGCCATATTCAATGATACATCTCGCGTTTATTTTTTAATTCAACTAATTTTGTCGCAAGTCAATTTGTCATAATATTCATAATGCTGTATGTATATTATGTATAATGAAGTTGGAAAAAAAGTCTCGAACAGAAAAAAAAATAATGGTGATGAAAAAACGTGGAGAATTACTTTTGAAAAAAAAAACAATTTTGTGTCTTTCTTTTTATTCTGAAACGTAGAAAGCATAGAAACAATCATTGGTAATTATAATAACTGAACTCTTGCTGCATTGGAGAACACTTATTATAGAGGCCAAACTTGTTTTGGGAGGCACTATACAGTGGAGCACAATTTTTCACTAATCAGTGGAATACTAATTTTTGTTGTAATTTTGTTCATATAACGGTTGAATTGGTGTTCGACTATCTATGGATACAGCAAAGAAAACGTATTCTTTTTCCACTACCGCTTATCGTTAATTGATTAATGTTTCAAAGATTTAATTGAAACAGCGGGTAGCAACACGATAATATTTTTTATATGAAATCTTCATTTCCAGCTAGTAAGTACCGACTCCAATCTTTTTATTGCGATAGAAGCAGTATTGAACAGTGGGCAATGGCTTCGAAGATACAGAAGTACTAGGTATAAATCATTCTGGATTTATTGGTCTCTGTACCGTAGAGAAGTGTACAATTATCTTGATCGATTATTTTTTTACGGTAAAAACTCCGTGGATTTATTTAAGGCCTCACAGAATGCATGCTCTCCGGTGAATAGTGAATACACGTGTATGGAATTTTCTCGTAATTGATTTAATTGAGATATTTTGTCTGATACCAGATTTCACGGTGGTTTCAACATGGGAGAAGACCTGAGAGGAATATCTTTATCACGACACGTCTGTGGAAAAAAATGCCTGTGGGTTATTTCTTTATAACAAAATAATGTTTGACTATGCATTCTAGAGATACCAATCGACTTTTATCGGTTCTGGAATAGAAAACTGAATTGATCAGTGAATTCTGTTGAATGAGACTTGTAGGTAACGCATAGTAGTGAAGTACCAGATAGTTTCATGATGGAATGGTCGATCATTTCCGTAACATTTTTGATTGAAACCTTTTCCAATCGGTGGATGGAAAAGAGAGCAATTATCGAATGGGCTATTATAGGTGGTCAGATCTAACTCCGATGGATTTCTATTTGTGGGGCCACCTCAAATCGAACAGGTCTCTACTTATTGACATGTTCAATATCGTATTTTCTCTGATAACTGTCTAGTTTAGGATTGGACATGGTACTTACATGAAACATACCTAGAATTCGGTGCAAAGTTCAAAAATGTAATACTAAATAGGTGTTTCCATTCGAGAAGATGAAAGAAAAACAAACCATGTCGGTCGACCACAGAAGTGATATTACACAAATTGTATTGTGACTTGCTTTGGCTCAAATACCCATCTTCAGACACATTAATACATTACCTGTGAAAAGGTTTAAAATAACAGAGGAACAAGTTGCTGAGAAAAAACATACCTATAAGGCCATATGGAAATCACATTATTGAAAATATTATTAAAGAATAAGCCTTGGACTCATAGAATCGAAAAAATCAGTCCGGTAAAAAAAACTAGATTGTTTGAACCGACTGAGCAGCCAAAAGAACCCAACGATAATCAGGTTCAACATTGGCACAAAGATTGCGAAAACACATTCTAATTCACTCAAACGAGTTTCATCAGGGCTCCAATGCCAGCCAGGCAAATCAGAAACGAACGAGGGAGAAATGTTGACAACATAAATATGGACTTGGCAATAACAGTTCTCGAATGGGAATCCAATAACTTGGTAGATTTCAATGCAAACAAAACACAAGCATGCCTTTTCTCTAGAAAAGCCGATCTCACTGTGCCCAACATAAGCTTGTCAGGAGTAACCATACCTTTGAAGACATCCATTTCGATGCTTGGTATTACTATCAGCATTAACCTTCTTGGGAAATACGTGGTTTTCTGTTTCGGGCCAGGAGCTATTTCGCTTCCAGTCAGCTGCTTTTGATCTATAAGGCACAGATCCGACCTGTCCTGGAATACTGTTCCATTTGGAGTGCAGCACCCAAACATACCCTGAAACTGTTGGATTCTGCCCATAAAAGGGTAATTCGTCTCGTGGGTGATGCCTCGCTCACAAAACTCACTCACTTCTCTGGAACACCGTAGAGAAATTGGCGATCTGGCTCTATTTTATAGATATTTTCATGGACGATGCTCTTCTGAAATATCCACAATCGTTCCTTCCTTGGCAGTCCCCGCGAGATTAACCCGTCGAGTTGGAGTTTCGCACCCCTCCGTGGTCACTTTGGAGACCTACAGAATATCTCTTTCCGAAGACTCGTTCATCCAACGAACTGCGAGGCTCTGGAACACATTGCCAAGGGAGGTGTTTTCCGAGGCATATAACCTCCAGGAATTCAAGGAGAACACCAATTCCTACTTTATTTCCCTTTGTTCTCACGATGTTCTCTGATCATTACAGAATATCTCTTTTCGTGGGAACCAGAACATAAAAAAAATGAAAAAATCATAAAATGGCCATAGAATTAAAAACAGAAACCAAGGAATGGGCGACTGGCGAGGCAACAAACATTAACAGAATGACATTGACAGAATGACAGCGACAAATGATATATACAATCTAAATGGCATGGACAAAATCAGCCTAATGGTCAGAATGTTCTGTTATAACAAAATAATTACTAAAGAAGAACCATGAATTAATTACAGAATCAAATTGTACTTATTGTACCAAAACGTAAAGGAGAAGTACGTGATATTAGGGTTGAAGAAGATAAATCAGCCAAGAAAAAAAAAGAAAAATCAAGGTAGGTATATAGTCAATCTAATCAAAAACAGAAGAAGATCTCATGGAAGTTGACGGTTGACTTCTTTTTGAGCTACCATGTATACATGTATCTACCAAAAAGTAAAAATCGACAAGTCTGAGCATTTTTCCAAAAAACTAACCATTCAACTCTTCAGACATTATTCATACTAAAATGCAGAAATATTATGGTTCACAAAAATCGGGATATGGATGACTCAATCATGATAAAGATTGCAATATTCAACCAATATTTACATTGCAAAAACGAGAACATATCTTAAATAAATTCTCTCATCTCATTTTGTAATCCGAACGTTAAGCAGACCATATAGTCAAGAAGCAGACATCGCCTAGACTCTATAGACTTTATAGACAGACAGAATTCCTCACACGTCGCTAAGCATAACCAGATACAATAACATCGATTATGTAACTGATGAGAAAATCGCCATGGCCTCGACCTTCTTCCGATTAATTTCACAACTACTGTGCCATGTGAGACAAAACTGGTATTCATCTCCTACGCATCCGTTCATTCATGATTATTGAAATGAAAGGATGCGGAGCAAACGACCACTTTCTTCTACTACCATAACTAAAATGGCATTTACCGTACGGATATGTACCTCGCTAAATGATCGATTAATCTCGGATAGATGATCTGTGATTTATCAAAAAAATTAAATACGTTACCGTGGCAACACAATTTTTTGAACACATTACCATGGCAACAGAGTTTTTTAAACACACATTCAGTCATTTGAGTCCTGTCCTGTCCGGCCTGTCAATTCTAGGAACTGTCAACAGTCATTTTGGAATTCAGTTCCAATCAGAATTACCAAACAATTTCTGTTTGTATTTATCAGAATTCATCATTCAAATTGTTTGCGAAATGTTACAATACACTAAAGTTTTGGGGAAAACGGTTGAGTAAAGATATATTAAATCAAGACTTTCATAACAGCATCTTTTAAAATATCAATATATGTTTGTATACAGGTTGTTGAGAATTTCCAACCTATCTCTTCTACTCCCCAATGTAAACAACAATATTTCATCCTCGAAACTATCAGAAGAACTGCTAGAACTTCTGAATCTGTAGACAAGGACTCCACAAACACTTTTAATGCATCGTATTCCATTTTCCATTAGTTTTCGCCAATTCTGGCGAGATTAAAAGACCATTATTACCTTTTTCTCTTGTGAAATATTGTAACAAAGTCGATATAAGACTTCGTGCTTGCGAATTCAAACGTCTTCCTGGTATGTTAAATATTTGACCATTGCCACGCAAAACGATGTCATTTCAGCATGTGTCACGACATACCATGCGACATAGGAACATCGAATACAGAATTCGAGCTTTTTACCCGATCGACATTGCTGCTCTATATCATATACGTATTAATAAACAATACGGATCATAACGGGTGCCAGGATGAAACCAAAAATATGAAACAAATGAATATCCATAAGGATTTGGTGGCATGATACGCATGCGCCATGCGCTATTATAGTAGTCATCAAAGACATGCGTTTCGGTGGACAATGACGTTTACTAGCCTTTCAATCAAAGCAGTATGTGTCTGATCGTTTCAAAACTTTTCCTTATGGATAGTCATTTGTCTTCAAAAATCGGCTTCATGTTTCGCTATGGAAACAGATAGAGATTATCCGTATTGATTATTAATACGTATATGCTCTATATGCAAGTCTGAAAAGTTGCAAGTTGCGCATAGCTCTATGCTAATTTCAGTCACACGCAAAGAAATATTACACAGACTGTAGGAACTCTAGGTAGAGCAAGCACAAACGAACATGCCTTATACTATTCATTTCCGCTTCCAGCGCATCCGCCACTACAAGGACAGGTTCAAGCGACAGCAGGGCGCCCACCTCTACTTGCCCGGCAGCTTCGTCACCGACCCACAAGACGCCGACGCCGACGCCGGCCCGTGGGGCGAGTGGTCGGCGCCGTCGCCGTGCTCGCGCTCTTGCGGCGGCGGCGTCGCGACGCAGCAGCGCGCCTGCCAGGAGGGGTTCGATTGCCGGGGGGCCAGCAAGAGACATTTCTCGTGCAACACGCAGGTGAGGGAGGGGGGTTCGGATGGGTATTGTATACTACCGAGAAAACAAATTTACGTAGCTAACGCATAAACATTACATAATTTCATTGATCAGTAAATACAGTGATTGGAGAGAAACTAACACATTCAGATACACACCTAATGACTCCAATCACTGTTTTCAGCACAAAATGGCAAGTTAAAATTTTCTAGTACATAGATTAATTTCATTCCCACTGAGCGAAGAAAGATTCAATGCTGAAAGAAGTATTGTTTATGAAGTGGCTAGCGTCAATGGCTATGATATCAAAATATTAGATAAATTAATACGTAGACATAAAAAGTTAACACTTTGAAATTCTACGAAGAACGAACGAAAAGAACTCTAGAAGAATCCCAATCCCGTTCAATCCTAAGGATACGAAGGGACTTGATAATGTTTTCAAAGGTTTTGAAAGCGTTTATCAGTCTGGGTCAAAATTAGTCAATTTATTAGGCAATCCGAAAGATAAAGTGGACAAACTTGAAAAGTCGGGAATATACGAAATAAGTTGTAATGATTGTGAAAAAACATATATGTAAGCCAAACCAGGCGATCCATAAAAACAAGGTTCAAAGAACACATAGCACGTTTGGAATATGGCAGGTTAGATAAATCGTGTGTAGTCGAACATATGTTCAATCACAATCATAACACACATATTACTAACCTCAAATTAGTTAAGCAAGATGATAATATTGAAAAATCAGACGCATACGAAAGCTTAGAGATATTTAAGAATAGTAATAGAGTATCTATATAGTTTAGTAATATGAAAATTAAGATTAACATGTGAACTCAACCATGACAAACATTACCTTGACGGTTAGTATTTCTCACGGTTGGGTGAACATATTCCTAGAATATAAGCAGCACACTAGAATATGATATTTAGTTTTGATCTTCTCCTGAAGATGCTAACATAGTTAGCGAAACACGTGTCGAGGCGTTTAAAATATCGCTTTGGTTAGTGGTAAAAAAGTGTAGTGAATAATAATAATAATAATAGTATAATATTCAACGAGCGTGTAATGATGGCTATTACTCATGAGAATGAAGTTTGCGACGTGAGCCGCAGGCGAAGAATCCATATTTGTACAAAAATTCAGTTCTAAATCACGCCAGGTATACTTGGGTAGGTATTGTCAAATTGTCAAATGTTCATGGCGAGTCTGATTCAAACGTTTCACTGCATGCCCCATATATTCCATTTCAATTTTGTAGAACTGGGGCAACTGTTTTGTAGGTAATGAATCTACTTTGTCGCTGATTGGCCAAAGGACGTTGAGTAAAAGCTCTTACACACGGGGCGTGGCTTGTTTTGTGTAATACATCCAGGTACCCAACAAAATTGTTACATAAAAAGGGACCATTTTTCAACAGTCATAGAAAAACTAGTAGTAGTAGTAGTACCATGATGATGTAAAGAATTCATTGAGTTGGCTTTTGAAAAAGTTAATCTCCACCCACGATATTCTTCAAATTATTGGGTAGTCTATTGAAGAGCTTTAGTGCTATAAAAAAATTGGAAGTCACCATTTAAATTAAGGCTGTGTCAAGTCATCCGTCTGACCACAGTGGTGATACCACAATGGTCAAAGGCTGACTCGACTCCCATCCAGAAGTTAACTTGGTAAGTGTGTGGGCAGGTTTGAAACATGACCGATATTCCCAAACATCTGGTTGGTCAGATTTCATACTGAACGTATGTGCCCGGTCAAACCACAGGACACAGCCTAAGCTTCACAAGTAAATGTATTTGTGATTTGAAGAATTAGGGAAAGATTAGGCTGATTCATTTAAGTATATTAAAATGTGATTCGGAACCATCCAAGTGTCCTCCATCAACATTCAAATCTGAAACGCTCTATAAATGACACATTTTATAGCAACAAAGTTGAGACCTCTTCAGAAGACATGGAAAATAGCTCAATAGTTGATGCATGTTCTCAACACTCTCGATTGCAACAAAAACTAACAAATTTTATTGGAAACTCTATTAGGTACCAGGAATGAAAATAAAATTCAATTAGTTCAAGTATTTACTCACTAATAATTGTGAGTGTATTACAAACAACTATATCGAGCGTATAATCATTTTAGGTATATTTTTCGACACGGTATCTCTGCTACAATTTCTTCTCTCACGTATAACCAATTCACTTTGTATACGACAACGCTTCTTCTGTACTATAAATTTTTTACCATCACTCTTTTCATCCATTAAACGTCCCATGATTCTCATGCATACGAAATTTATCTCCATTTTATGGTCCTCTTTATTCGAGGCGACCCTATGGTCATTAGCGAGACGAAAGCATCTTGTTTAATGAACCTCTTAGAATAAATCATAGGGTGCTGCGTGTTCTTTGTATGTAGATGCATTTGATGTTTGATGCTCACTTGATTATATGACATGGCATATGGTTAGTATAGTACATTGTTTCATTGGGATCGGAAGTGACACGTTGTTTGAAAGTGAGATTTGCAGTTGCAAGTCAGTCACTTTTGATCCGAAAGAAACATTCTTATTTTCCTGGAACCAAAATAATTTCAAATTCTTTTAAAAGTGGAATTATTCCTGACAAAATGAAAATTGCGAAACTATTGCCTGATGTATACAAAACTGGTAGGAGAGATGAAATAAATAATTACAGACCCATTCCTGTTCTCCCGGTTCTTTCAAAAGTTATTGAAAAAATTATGAACTATCGTCTACGTGATTTCCTGGAAAATAACAATTTGCTATAAAGTGGTCAGTATGGATTACGTAGATCGAAAGACACTAAAGTAGCCGTTATGGATGTTATTTCAGATATCCAAATACGAATCGATGAAAATGATCAATACGGTTTATTGTCATTAGATCTATGCAAAGCTTTTGATACAGTCAACCATAACATTTTATATAATGAATTATCTGCAATTGGTGTCAGAGGAAGAATTCATGATTGTGGTTCCAAAATTATATATCAAATAGAAAACAATATGTTGATGTGAGTGATACTTGTAGCTCCTTAATGAACATCTCATGCGGTGTACCGCAAGGGTCAGTCTTGGGACCAGTTTTATCTTTAATCTACATAAATTCAATATCAAACTTGGAATTGAGAGAAAAACATTCGCAGATGACACGACATTAATTTTTTTCTCCAAAGATTCAAATAATATTATCATGGACATGAAAAGTGATTTAGAGAAAGTATCCTCTTGGTACCAAGTTCATAAACTATCTCTCAATTATAACAAATCCTCATATATGTACATAGCAAGAAGAACACTGAACATTTCGAATAGAACACTATCCTTCAACAATAAACTCATCAAATATACAGATGTTACAAAATTGGTAGGTCTTTATATTGATGAACGACTATTGTGGAATAAACATATAGATCATTTGAGAAACAAACTTAATCCCATTACACGCATTTTATTCAAAATACGAAATTTCATTTCTACTAGATACTTGAAAGTATTTATTTCCCTCTTATTTTCTCGAAATTTCAATTCCTAATATCTATATGGGGAAGTACCAATATTCCACGTTTGAGTCCACTAATGAAATAACAAAATAAAACATTGAAGTGTATTTTCAAATTGAATTTTCTAGAACCAACCATGAATTTATACAAACCTAGAGATTCATCAAATCTGACATCACTATACAAACTTAAAATATGTTGTTTTATTCAATTTGTCCTATATAAATAAAAAATTTCGAATATAAATTTAAATGAAATTAATTCATTACTTAATCAAGGAACAAGACTATCCAATTTACTAAAAGCAAATACGTATAAGACAAATATCGGCAAACAATCCATTTTTCACACATCAGGAATCGTTCTATACAACTCATTACCAAGTCAATTGAGGAATATACAGGAAGCAACCAAACTCAAAATTAAAACTTGAAAAATATCTGCCTCACAGACGTTGATGATTTTTTGCATTTTTTTTTACTTGTTATCATCTTTTATCTTATCATCATTTCATAATTGTATGTATAACATTATGTATATTTTTTTGATTGGGTTTTCTCTCCTTACTTCTATGAATTAAAATATGATAGCCTGGAAAAGATTCCATCAATAGTCACTGACACATTGTTTCGAAGGAAGGTGTCCCGCTTTTTATGAATACACTATCTCAAGGTTGGTGGAATTGATGACTGCATGACTATCGATGACTCCACATTTTAGGCTCTTCCTGATAGTCAAATTTTTCAAAAGCAGGGATATTTACGGTCAAATTATTTGATTTTTCCTCACCATACATAATATATTGAATTAATACTGAAATTCTGGAGAGATGAATCTTATACTATCTTTGATTTGGTTTATGAATGTAATTTACTTATTGTGAGTCCATCTGATCATGATAAAAATGTTACTGGCATATGGTATCGTTGAAATCTCTCCATTTTCGCAGGATTGTCCAGACATAGCAGACTATAGGGCACAGCAGTGTGCAAGCTATGACAATATTCCTTTCGAAGGAGTATCCTATCAGTAAGTATTGTAATATTCATCAAATAACCATGTTTATATGCGATTGTATGACATAATAATAATAATGATGGACAAGATCGAGTTCCTTCACCAGATTTGCAAGTTACCAACATCTCCGCCAAAACTATAAGTTATTTATAAGTTATAGTTCAATCAGCATTTGGCAAGAAATTATCACATAACTAGTGCACTGAATATTCGAGATGATTTTGTCGCTTTGTTCACGTAATGTATGTTGGCAAGCAACACAATTGAGTTATCAATGAGAGACATAATTATGAGATGATATTCAGAACAGATGGTTACATCATTGAAAACAACAATGCTGATAGACAAATCGGAATCGAAACACAGCAGCTAGTATTTTTGAGATCATACAAGTTGGCTTTGGCTTGCATTATCTGAGAATTTTAAAATGAATGAAATAGTCACATTATCAACAGTTTGAGTGAAATTCTTCCGAATCAAAATCAAGTCCATTATTCGGTTTATCAACATATTAGCGAATAATGCTATATGAAATACCCGTTTTTGGCAACTCCAAATACTGGTTATTTTCTTTATACCAATCGCTCTTTCTATTCTGGAAGTTATGATTGGGCTGGAGATGGACATTTTTAAGTATGGAACATGTTCCCAATAATAATTGTTAAACAACATCATTGAAAATTGTCGGGATGACTTTGATCATACATTTTCTCCTTGTTGGTTTGTTTCACTTGATCGACTTGCGAATTTGGTGGACGATATTAGTTTTATCCATTCAATCATACTTTGCCCACCAATAATTCATATTATACACTTGGAGTCTCATCAGATTTGAGTTTACAGTTGAAATTGTTTCATCAATTGATAATAATAATGTTATTCTAGGTGGGTGCCTTATACGAAAGCCCCTAACGAATGTGAACTCAATTGCATGCCGAAAGGCGAGAGATTTTATTTTAGACATGCCACTGCAGTTGTCGATGGCACAAGATGCAACGACGAAAAATTCGATGTTTGCGTCAGTGGAAAATGCCAGGTAAGACAAAATAGTACAGCAAATCACGGAACTGAAGGGCTACTTCGATTTGCTAAAGCATAATATAGACCGGGAGCCCACAACGTGTTTTTTTTGTTCATTTGTTCACACTCACCATCATAAGAACCCTCCTAATTCCACCTTCCCGTGGACGTTGATCGATTCTCGACGTTTTTCCCATGGGAAAAGTGATCAAATTCTCATAGGAATTATGATTTAGTATTCTCGACATTTGTCGCTGGAAAGTGGTCCTATGAATTTCAGTGGTATATATTCACTTAGTGTTTCTCCACACGAAGTCCAGTTTGAAGTTGGAATTATCATTGTACTAGGTATAATATAAAAAGTATGTTATCAAACTATCTAAACATGAGGAGCTGATACTTCTGGTTCAACAAGACATTGTTGAAATGGCTGAAGAAATAGCCGGAAACCAAGGAAGAGATTTATGGACAAATTTGCAAAATGGAGATCCATTTGATGTGTTATCAGATACATTTTTTTTAAGTTATTCAGATTAACAAAACCTTTAGCACTGAATATCATCCAAAACTTGCATAATTTTTAAGCACGTCCTACCAGAGAATCAGCACTGCCAAAAAAAATTGGGGTAAGTATGGAACTGTATAATTGATTCATTGTTGATTAAGATATGAAAATGCTGATTTACAAGAAGGAAGGAGGTCGCAACGTCAAATAATTTGGAATTACTTTGTTTGATTATTTTTTATCGAAATATATGAATTGATACTTGTGCTGTTCTTGAATGTAGATCTCATCATATACGATTTTCAAACACACTGAACCAATTCATAGATGAGCAGCTTTCTTCATGTATGGTATATTTTTGTATCTGACTTATTTTTTATAGTAAATAACTAAACTAACTAGAGTTCTGATAGGAAATTCAAAAAGAATTGAATAACTATTTATTCAGGTACAAAATAGACATTCAGACATATGTCCACTTTTTTTTCTCTTCCATGATTAGAGTATAATTGCTTCCTTATGAAAAAAATGTTTCCTAATTCTTTCTTTGCAATTTTTTTATAAACAACCTAAATTTCACCATGCATACACCACTACCAACTGAAATCTTTGGATCGTTGTAAATCAAAACAAGAATGTCCCTGGAAAATATCAATATCTGATTGGTTGAGCACATAAACTATCACCGACATACCGTGTTTTCAATTCCACTGGGAAATAGCATTCCTATCGTGGTCGAGAATACTCTTCAAGATTCCCACGGGATTACGAACATGGGAAGCTTTACCAGTTGGAATGAATTCAACTGAAGTCGAGAATCGGGGACGAGGGTGGTCGGTGAAGTTGTATAGAGTCAAATGGTGTTATCACTTCCTATCCGAAATTTCTCGATATCGCCTACATATGATGATTGGACCTGTTTTATGTGAATGGCGAAAAAAAAAAGAATTTTCAAAATAACGGAATAAAAGACGAATGCTGAGTGTAAAAAAATGTATGTACAAATGAGATACAAAAAACACGTTGTAGGATTCCGGTCTAATAGTGATGGTGATGTTAAAAAAATAACTTTTTTGTAGACAGTGGGATGCGACAGGATGTTGGGGTCGAACGCAAGGGAAGACCAGTGCCGTGTATGTGGGGGGGACGGAACCAGCTGTAACACTTTTTCCAATACGATTCAAATGAAAGACATGCAAGTTGGTAAGGACACTGTTGCCATTTTCTTTCTGAAAGTTGAATATTCTGATCGTATGATGTTTCAATTGTGATTCATTTTATTTTTAGGTTATAACGATATTTTGCTGATTCCTGCTGGAGCTACGAATATTCGAGTTGAAGAGTTGGCTCCTTCGAATAATTATCTCGGTAAGACATAGTTGAAGAGCTTATATTATTGCGTGAACGAAGAAGATTACTTGATGGGTTAGGAATGTGAAAATGTATTATTATAGCTGATGAATTCGATTGATATGAAACAGGGGCGCTCAGACTTATAGTGTAGACGATCGTCTTCAAAATAATTAGGAACCTTTAGTGATTGACTACATAGTCATTTGGACATCAGGTTAACTTCTACATGAATTGGAATTGATGCATTGTCACAATACTTAATCGAATTCTTCAGCGCCACATTATATTGTTTAGGAACTTTCGAAATTTTTTTTAGCTGTCCGTAATAAAACCGGCTACTACTATCTGAACGGTAACTGGAGGATCGATTTCCCTAGGTCACTAGATTTTGCAGGCTGCAGGTTCAAATACGAAAGAAACCCCCAAGAGTTCGCTGCCCCAGATGTGGTCACTTGCTTGGGACCAACAGAAGAATCCTTGTTCATGGTGGTGAGTACAAGAAGATATAAGGTATCATTGGTGGATATGCGGTATTTGATGTGGTCATTTTAGCTCTTGTATCAAGACTCGGAAGTGCCAATCAGTTACTCGTACAGTTTACCGACGAATATACCACCACCAAGTGAAGATACGTATGCATGGACTTATGACGAGTTCACACCTTGTTCAGCTACATGTGGTGGAGGTGAGCTGAACATTGTTTTGTATAAGCTTTTGTGAGGAAATCACGATTCATTTAGATAAACATTGTCTCATAAAATTTATTTCCATAATGCTGGCAACAGGAGACGTTAGCTGAGTAAGTAAAGTGCACAATTGAGATTGATTAATAATAAATACTCTATACTTTATTTCGGCACAGTTCCGTTTTGTGGATACGTTTTCAAAGTTAAGAATCGTTCGAAGGTTCAATGTTTATGAATCGACCTGGCCCTTGGCTTATCATTCACTATATTATTATTATTTTTATTATAGTGAAGATATTGCTGCTGCTTCGAAGAAGTTCATCCATTCTGAAGCTCCCAAATGAAAACTATAAAAAAAAAACTTTGGACAACAACAATTCATAGATTCCACCTATTTTGAGATTTCAACAATAAATTCAGTTGTTATTCATCTATTCCTATGATCCTGCAAATATCTAGACTGCATGTGTTTACCAATTCTGAGCGGGTTATTTTTTATTTCCCTCATTATTTCGTAGCTAGAAAAGAAAATTTGTGTGAAAAAACAATGTCAATTCATCAGAAAGAGCAATTTTTGAGCGAACACTCCTAGAATTATTTCGTTTATACTATGAGTTTATTTGCTGAATACACAAACAGCTCACAATTACAAAATAATTTCGAAATCTGGCGAAATAAAATCAGAATTTACATGTTAGTCTCTATTCTGAGTATTTGTTTGACATTTCTTCCACAAGCTAGTAAATCGTAACTACTTATAAGATAAGAGAGTACTAGGCGAAGAATATCAATTTTCAATTGAAAAAAGAAAGTTCAAGTAGAAGTTGGAAAGATAGTTGAACGGCCTTCCTATTCAACATTTCAGTGGTTCTTTTCATCCCTTCTTCAAGGTTGAAGTAAATCAGTTTCAAACCAGCTCACAAAATTTCCCCCTTAACAATGAAGTTGACATCTTTTTGCTTGATTTCAAATTTCCTCTAGGTGATCAAATATTCCAATCGACACACTGTGTAGTTTCAATGAGACTTCATTTTTTGGAGTACCACTTAACTATATCGACGAAATATTTGATGAAAACTTCCGACGTCATTCATTCACTTTGGTGTGCTCCATGCAGCATATGCTGCTTGAATTTGAAAGTGAAAATTGGAGAATACAGGTACGATTGGTACAATTCACTACACACATTGTTACTAGTAGTCCCTATCTTCTTATCATATTCTTCCCTGCACGGTTGGGCGGGTGCCTATTTCCTTGCACTCAGGCATCTTCAGTCGAGCCCATTGTGCGCCCACATGGCCTATGAATCAGCTGGGCATTTCTTTGACGAATTCAAGCATCTTCCTCAGCTGAATCACTTACACATACTATATGAGTGCAATACAATGCTCCCAAAGGAATCTTTCCTCTGATGCACCAGCGCGGGGCATTCAGTAAGTATGTGCGATTATGTTCCATAATTTTTCGAGCACCATCTGCAGATGGGACCATCTTTTATCCCTATGAGCTCCAGGTGCCTCTCGGGGTGGTTGTGTCCAGTTAGGAGCCCAACTACCATCTTGAGATCTCTTCTGTTTCTGTTGAGTGAGTATTTTTGAAGGTTCCTTCAAATGGAGCTCATGCCTGGTGTGTTCCGCTATGTTTCAAGAAACTGTATATGTAGAATTTCCTCCATACAGGACATTACCATGCTTTTGGGTATTCGATATCGATTCTGGTCCAATGGGTGTCGTTCCTGAACCGATCTTAGCTAGTCTGTCTGCCTCCTCGTTCCCAGAGATACTCGAGTGTCCTAAGGCTGACTTTCCTAGTCTTGCCATATTTTCCAAGGCACTTCTACAGTCGCACACCAATTTAGTTGTGATTCTATTGGATCTCAATGCCATAATATATCCCAGGCAACCAGAAGACGTTCCAGTGACGTCTTTTTTACGTCACTTGAATGACCAAGGTGACGTCAGTAGTTGACGTCACATGACGTGATAATGACGTGAATAAGTCACAGCCCAATGACGTCATATTACTCACGTCGTATTGACGTTATTCACTCACCAAACTGTGACGTCTGACTGACGTCATAATGACGTCAAAATGACGATTAAATTTGGCGATGATATGTAAAAAAGATTCCTTCAACATGGTGTGATAAACACCACTGGTCTCTGATGACATTATATAATATTGATTATACATTGTTGAGTCTGCTTGGTGGGTCCCTCCTGTGTCATGTTCATTCAATCGCCTATTCAGCAGCGCTATTCTTCAGTATACGCATCTCCATCAGAATGCAATCAGTCACTCGTATTTGTATCAAAAATTATGTAGTTTGTGTCGGCAAGATGTAAACAAACAAAGAATAGTTTGATAGCAATGGACAGGATGTTGGCGAATTTAGCTTCACTTTGTTGAATAATGTATATTGATGCATTCTTTGTCACCCAACAAAAATCTAAATAGCAAATTATTGAAAAATGTCCTGAATGACGAAGCTATCACCAAATTGGTACGTCACACTGACGTGATTTTAGACGTCATAGATACGTCACTGCAACGTCATAAGAGTAACGGTTCGAATATAGGTATACCTAAACAATCATTTGTATATATATACATAGCTTGTTGGTTTCCGAGATATACAGTGTGTCAAAGTTTTTTAGAAAAAAGTTATCTATTACTCGAGTATATTAATAATGCCAATAAAACTTGCATGTTGATTTGCTTTCGTGAGTTATACTTCTGTTTCATATGATAATATATAAGTATCCATGGTTTAGAGAAGGTCTGGGAAAAATGGACGTCGACAGGACGTCCCTGCAACGTCATGAAATTGACGTCTTCTTTTACCCTTCTAAGTGACGTTCACTCGACGTCGAAACGATGACGTGATTATCACGTCATAGAAAGTACGTCATAGTGACGTCATAAATTGGTGTGTGACGTCTCTGACGAAAAATCACCAATGAGGGAAGTCACAGTGAAGTGATCATTCGTCATCTGGTTGCCATAATAGCAGCTTTGCTATCCGAGCATATGGAAATTGGTCTACGTCCACTTCTGCCGAAATTTTCTTGAACACACGTCAGTATTCCGAACACTAGTAGTAGCCCCTTCTCACCACTGGTTATTTTTGGTCGAACAACTTTGAGTTTTTAAGGTTATCAATTCCGCAACGTCACCTGCGCCGGCCGCGCCTCCTTAGATCCCGTCGATCGCTCTCTCTGCGACTCCAACACCGAACCCGAAGCCAAGCGCCGCTGCAACGAGATCGCGTGCGCCGCGCAGTGGGTGCCGCACCCCTGGAAAGAATGCTCGGCGCCGTGCGGCGACGGCGGTTTGCAGTCGCGCGACGTCACGTGCCAGCAGATCGTGTCCAACGGGCTGCCGACGCTGGCGGAGGACAGCGAGTGCGTTGCTAGCGGCGCTGTCAAGCCGCCGACGCAACAGCGGTGCAACGTGGGCAGAGTGTGCGCCACGTGGTTCTCGGGGCCTTGGAAGCCGGTGAGTACCACCATAAGTCATATTATGAAGAACTAAGGGGGAAGACGATGAAATTAATGAATGTTGAGTTAAGACGTTTTTTTTTTTCTTTTTTTTTATGTATGATAAATTGATATTCATCAGACATTAAGGGGAAAAAGTTTCTGAGTTGAGAAAACCAAATCACGAACCTGCGATTGAGGTCTATAACAAGTTTCCATCGTTCAAGTTTGAACCCCTTGAGTGGGTGAAAGTATTGAAAAGGAATATTCTCAGATATAATTATGAACATAAAAAAATGGATATACAGTGTGACCCACTTCTAATGGAACCACCCCTGTATCTTACGTAATCGTTGGGTAAGGATCCTGAAATTTGCTGGAGCGAGAGATATACCAAAAATGCACTCTATGACCGAGTGGGGTCATCTTCAGTGATATACACTGCTCGCCAACAGCCATGAAACTACCCCAATTTCCGGAAAATGATATCAGGAGTCGAAATAGGTCGAAAATCACTTCAGATTTGGAATCAGGACGCCCAATTTACTGACTATTCAAATTTTTCCTAGAAAATTTTCAGTTCGGAAAAATGAAATTTTGTCGCATTTTTTATGGATGCACCCCCGTATCTCAAGTAATCGACTTTATCTTTGGACTTTCTCTTCCTCCGGCAAATTTCAGAACCGTACCTCAATAATAACGTGAGATACGGGTGTGCTTCCATGAGAAGTGAGACAAATTTTAATTTTACTGAACTAAAAATCTTCTAGGAAAACTCTGAATAGTTAGTAACTTGGGCGTCCTGATTCCGAATCCGACGTGATTTTCAACCTATTTTGACTCCTAATATCATTTTCCGGAAACTGGGGTGGTTTCATGGCTGTTGGCGAGCAGTGTATATCACTGAAGATGACCCCACTTGGTCATAGAGTGCATTTTTGGTATATCTCTCGCTCTAGCAAATTTCAGGAACCTTACCCAACGATTACGTAAGATACAGGGGTGGTTCCATTAGAAGTGGGTCACACTGTATATACCGGGCGTTTCTCAAAAGTGGCTCACCCTTTCAACTTTTTTGGCCCACAGATGAACACATGAAATTCGCTGTGTGAGTATAGTACATTAATATGCATTATTTAACTTATTCAATTGTTTATGTGACTTCCGGTTTGACCCGAAATGGCCCTCATTTTCTTATTTTTGAATGAAACTGTGCATATTTTTACTTATTTCGATAGAGAATATCATTGTGAGTATTTTGTATTCTCAATTTTCAATCTAGAGTGCCATGAATGAGTTAAAACAATTGCATTGAAACCAAGTTGCCAAAGAAACATATTTTCGATGGAATTTTACTTTCCATTTGTTTCACAGGTCGATTGAAAATTCTCAATATCGTAATAATTATGATGTTAACTCAATTTTTTCAAATACGTTGATACCACATAATTTGATATTTTGAATCAATATCTAGTATCATATTCACTCTAGGTGGAAAATTGAGAAATGAAAATTTCAGAATGATAAATGTCAAAAAGTGGCAAATCAGATGTCATCGTACTCACAATGTAATTCTTTATCGAAATAAGTAAGAGTATACCGGGTGTCCCATTTGAAATAGGAAAACAAAACAATTGAATACGCCTATCAATGCATATTTATGAACTATACATACAAGGTGAATTTCATTTGGTTATCTGTAGAAACAAAAAAGTTATAGGGGTGAGTCACTTTTGAGAAACACCCGGTATAAAGAAATATATTGAGAATTCCCATTCTCTAAAGGTTTCCATTATCAGTTAAGTATCAGCATCAATATCTGGGGATCTTTCATCATAGTTAGTACCAGTAGTCTTTTCTCAATTAATTTGACAATTGAAATAAAGGACCCCGCATCATTTACATTGAAATCTTGTCTACGGTGAAATGTTGTGAAAATCTAGTATTATATAGATTGAATCATGCTGAACAAGTAATATCTCTCTAATAATTCCGTAAGAAAGTTTAATTTTGCCACTTATTCTCATTCGTTTGGAAATACTCTCAGTGCGATCACCTATGTGGAGATGGTGAGCAAACGAGAAAGGTTCAATGCTTCATAAAGAAAGATAACAAAATCGAAGTGCTGGAAGATTCAGAATGTGAAGCAATCGAACCAAAACCAGAAATCAGCAAGAAATGTAGAATCAGACCTTGCGAAGGTGTTGATTGGATAACATCTGAATGGAGTGGGGTAAGACAATTATTACAAATTAATTTTCCTAGGGTGCGTACAAACATTTTATTTTTCAGTGTGATAGGATTTGCGGACTGAAAAACGAAACAAGAAAAGTCCACTGTGCCACTGAGAAAGGAGAATTCCAAGATGACGAACTGTGTGAAGCAAACCAGAGACCAGAGACAATCCGAAAATGCGAATCAACCAATGCTACCTGCCAATATTTGTGGTACGCATCTCAATGGAGCGAGGTGACTAAAATCATCAACGATTCACCCATGCCTTCTCATTCACGAATCGAACTTTATATTCTAGTGTTCAGTAACCTGTGGCGCCGGTGTTCAGACTAGAACTATATTTTGTGGCGTGTCCACCGTTGATGGTGTCCTCAAAGTCGAGGACGCCCAATGTGACCCTTCAAAGCACTTTGAAACCATCAAAAACTGCACTGGAGAAGAAGAAAGTTGTGAAGGCGAATGGTTCAGCGGTCCTTGGGGAGAGGTAATTTCCCAACATACTCCTCGTTATTCCATGATGCAAGAATTCGTTTGTTTTCTAGTGTTCGAAATCCTGTGGGGGAGGGGAACGTACCAAAAAAGTCGTATGCATCAAAGATTTCCAAGTAGTAAGCCCAGACCTATGTGGTTCTGAAACAATCGTGTTTTCACAAGAGGAATGTAACAACCATCCTTGTTCCGAAGGTACCAGTATGAAACATTCTCATGCACAATTATTTATTATCGTTAGTTTATAGATACTATAATACCAACTGACGTTACTCATCCGGTGGACGAATCAGAACCGACAGCAGATGGAAGTTCCACCGATGTTTCTGTCATTACGGAATCAACAGATTCAACAGATTCGACAAGTGTTGTGGAGCTAACAAGCCCGCCATCAACGGATGAAGACGAAGAATACGAAATAGTACCCGACACAAATTGTGATGATGGAGAATGGGTCGAAACCGACGAAACTGGACAACCACAAAAAGATCAGGCCCAGGAACACATTAGCAAGAAAAGAGAGACACTCTTCTCTTCGGATGACATGATGATGGGGGACGGTGTTATCGTTTTTATCGAAGAAGATGAATTCGGTTCAGGAGAGACGACTACTGATTTCGAAGGATCAGGAACTGAATCCACTTACTCATCGAGCTGGAGCTCTGAGTCTAGTGTAGCTTCCGAGTCTACAACAGAGTTTACCACCGAAACTGGTGAAACAACTGTTACTGGTGACACATCAGAAACTGGGCTAACCACAGAGAGTGGGGCATCTGGCATGACGACAATATCTGGCCCTAGTTCAGCCTCTAAAGTGACTACATCAGTGAGCTCCGGATCGGAGGCCAACACTGAGCCAACAGTATCAGACTCAAATATTTCAGGATCTACTGAATCTGTTTCGGATCAAACTGGTTCCGATGGTTCTAGCACATCCGGACTTGGTTCTGGAATTACTGAATCAACAGAACAAAGTGGAAGTACCACAGAATTTACAGGTTCAACTGACGTAGATAATAGCACTATAGAGACAGTCGAGTCTAGTGAGAGTACAACTCTTGGCAGTACTGACTCAGACGGTTCTACTGTCTCATTTGAGATCACTGAAATCACTAGTCCAGTCAGTGGAAGTTCTGCAGATTCCTCAGAAGGTAGTACAGAACCAACGAGGGAAAATACAGGTAGTACCGATTCAACCACGGAATTCACAGGTAGTACCGAATCAACCACGGAATTCACAGGTAGTACCGAATCAACCACGGAATACACAGGTAGTACCGAATCAACCACGGAATTCACAGGTAGTACGGAAATAGGATCAACAAAATCTGTTTCGGATCAAACTGGTTCCGATAGTCCTGGTACAAATGAAAGTGAAGACACAGATGCCCCTACTTCAACACCGACAGGGGTAACTGGAGAGAGTACTACCATATTCTTCATTGGTGAACCAGAAAATGTTGTCAAGACGACTACAGTGAAACCATCCACACTTGTGTCTGAAAGTACTGAATCGACAGAACAAAGTGGAAGTACCACAGAATCCACAGGTTCAACAGAAGTAAATAATAGCACTATAGAGACAGCCGAGTTTAGCGAAAGTACAACTCCTGATGGCAGTACTGAATCAGAGGGTACTAGTACTAGTCCAGTCAGTGGTAGTACAGAATTAACGACGGAAAATACAGGTAGTACCGAATCAACTACGGAATTCACAGGTAGCACCGAATCAACTACGGAATTCACAGGTAGTACCGAATCGACCACGGAGTTAACAGGTAGTACCGAATTAACTACAGAATTCACAGGTTCCGAAATGAGCTCCAGCACCTCAGAGATGAGTTCAACGAGTGAACGATCTACTGAAAGTACAACAGAATTCACGGGTAGCACTGAATCTACTGAAAGTACAACGGAATTCAGTGGTAGCACTGAATCTACTGAAATGACAACAGAATATACAGGAAGTACTGAATCAACTACAGAATATACCGGTACCACAGTTGGTGACATATTCAGTAGCACCACAGAAGAAATGGCGATCACAGATGATTATGGCAAATCTAGAATCATCGATATCTTCACCAAAAAACCACGCATGTGTAAGAGAAGGAAGCTCAGGACTTGTAGTAAAACGAAATATGGTTGTTGCTGGGATAACATCACACCTGCAAAGGGTCCATTCGACAAAGGATGTCCAACTCCCCATACGTGCAAGATGTCAAAATACGGTTGTTGCAAAGATGAGGTATCGGCAGCACTTGGGCCCAAATTTGCTGGTTGCCCCAGTCTGCACTGCAACGAAACGCTCTTTGGATGTTGTCCCGATGAAAGAACTCCTGCAGAAGGTAATGACAATGAAGGTTGTCCTCCAATTTGCCTCAGCTCCGAATACGGTTGTTGTGATGATAATGTTACTGAAGCTACTGGTCCTGACCACGAAGGATGTAAAGAAACCGAAATAACGACAACAGAAGAAATCATGTCCACGACAGAATCAACCACGGAGTACAGTGATGCAACTGAAGAATCAAGCTCAACTGACTCAACTATCATGGAAACAACTACAGAAGCTATAACTGAGGACTGTAGGAACATGACCTACAGGTGTTGCCCTGATGGAACGACTGCTGCCGCAGGCCCTGGATACAGAGGCTGCAATCTTCCATGCTCTAATAGCACATTTGGATGTTGCCAGGATGCAAGAACTCCAGCCCATGGACCAAGCGGAGAAGGATGTTGCTTGGCAACGCCGTTTGGTTGTTGTCCTGATGATATCATTGCGGCAAGGGGACCTAATATGGAAGGTTGCGACTGCCAATATTCTCCTTATGGGTGCTGCCCAGACAATACAACTGCTGCAAGAGGTTACGATAATGAAGGTTGCGGCTGCCAGTCTAGCGAATTCGGTTGTTGTCCTGATGCTTTGACGCCTGCCAGTGGAGCAGAGTTCCAGGGATGCTTGTGCCATACATTCCAATTTGGATGTTGTCCAGATGGAATAACAACTGCCAGAGGACCTCACCAACAAGGTGAGTCATTAAGTTGTGTCTTTCATAGTAAGGATAGTAGTCAGTCAAACTGATATTAATGTCAACGAACTCATTCAATAGCTTACATAAGGAATATGGCAAGTATCTGCATAACTATTCATGCTATCTCGCTTACTGTATTTGTAGGTTGTGGATGTAGAAACACTGAATTCGGTTGCTGCTCTGATGAACAAACTCCAGCTTCTGGACCGAATATGGAAGGTTGTGGTTGTGAAAACAGCAAATACGGCTGTTGTATTGATGGGCTTACGGAAGCTAAAGGAGAAAACTATGAGGGTTGTGAAACTGCTCCTCAAAATCTACAGGTCGGGTGTTCTATTCCAAAGGAAAGGGGAACATGCAGGAACTACACGGTTAAATGGTTCTTTGATATGGACTATGGTGGCTGTTCAAGATTCTGGTATGGAGGTTGTGATGGTAACGAGAACCGTTACAAGTCTAAAGAAGAATGCGAATCAGTTTGTGTTAAGCCTGAAGGAACAGGTGAGATCGCTTATCAACTCATGAGACTCCAATAGTTATAGATGTGATTTTCAGATAGGTGCAATTTGCCTAAAGTGGCTGGTCCATGCGAAGGCTATTACCCTGTTTGGTACTATGATAAAGACTTGAAGAACTGTGCTCAGTTCGTGTATGGGGGTTGTCTTGGTAATAATAATAAATTCGAAAGCAGGGAGGAGTGCCTCAACCAATGTGTTACCGATAGCAGCCCAGGTAAGATTATTGGAATTGACTTATTGTAACGGGTTAATGATTTTTGCACTTTCAGATCCTTGTGAACAAAAACAAGAAGCAGGTCCATGCAATGGACAGTACCAAAGGTATTGGTATGATGAAGAGACTGGTCAATGTCAACCTTTCGTGTATGGAGGTTGCAAAGGGAATAAAAACAACTTCCCTACTATTGAGGCTTGCAGGCAACAATGTGCTACACCTGGTGAAAAGAAAGGTATAATGTCGTACCTAATGTATTGCACAATCAGTACTTTTCTAGCATGAGATCTAACAGACAGTTACCTACCTAATGTTTTATTACCGATATAGTTTTCCTAGCATGTGATCTTCTAATAATATTTTAATGTTTAATTACCATCTCAGGAAGCATAAAGATCCCTGGTATATGTTGTATTCATGTCTGTGAATTGACCAAGTTCTCAAGGGTTAGACATTTGTTTTGTGGGGTTGGCCAAACTCAACAGTCAACTGTGGATAAAACTGGTGCAAATGTCAGAATCATTGTATATCGATCAGATCAAGAACTGTTGAATTTTTGATCATTGGAAAGGAGCCGGGATTGGCGCAGTGGAAGAGCGCTCGCCTCACGACCGCGAGGTCGTGGGTTCGATTCCCAGCCAGGGCACGGAACTTTTTTCAATATTTCATTTACGAATTGAATATTGCAGTTTCGGAGCATCGGCTGAGGATAGTCCTGCACGATTCTCTGTAGCGTTCTTATTGACATGGAGTTAGTAACAAAGCCTACACAGAACACGCAGAAAGATATGATGATGTGGTTGTGAGCATCATAGAAGAAGCAGGACGATGTATGTAGGTGAGTGTGGAAAAACTACCCGCTGAGCGTGACAGCTTAGTGGACCTCCTCTAACGAGGTTTAACGAGGTAGCTAGCAGTCCTGCCACTGCAGCATATGGTAGTGAGTACATGACTAGTCTACAAAAGACAACCGAAAAACTCTGAAAGAGAGCTGAGAACGGTTTTAGCCAGCTCTCTTTAGCGAATCACATCACTCATTAAAAACACCTTGGGGCTTGCAAAAAGTCCCACTAGGGACTAGTTGCTGACGTGCAAACGTCCCCCACCAGTGCCAGTACTAGTGAGCATTGGAAATAAGACCCTTTCTTTTTCAAATTAATGATAATTGACATTGAGAAAAGGAATGCATTCTACAATAATTGACACCCAATTTGACTGTAAGGTTAAGGTTAAGGTTAAACGTGAGTGGGTCCATGTTAGGCCAATGGCCGATTATGGCTCACCCTATGGTTATATTTTCTCCCAGTATATCTATTAATATCTTGGCGAAATTAAGGAGTACGTTGGGAAAACAATTTATCAGGTTTTCTGGCCCTATACTGTTGCCAAATGTTAAAAATCTGATTCTGGCCTCTGCAGGGCATGTACATAAAATGTGTTTTTCTCCGATTGGCAGCAAATATTAATTTTGCTGACACATATCAATCAGCAAAGTATTACTTTTCCTGCCTAGGCAGCAAAGTGGTTACTTTGCTGATTGATATGTATCAGCAAAATTAATAATCCATAAATCGTTTATAATTTCCTTCATATTTCATTCGAGACTTCTCCGGCAACAAATTCAACTCTATATTTTATGCCACCTCCCTCATTTCTGGAGGTGTAAGTACTTCCAGGTCGCTATCACTTTCCATTATATAATAATTTAAATATACCAATATTTTTATCGCACAACTGTCAGAAATTTCATGAATTGTCAAACTATAATTATTATGGACATTTCCATAGCATCCAACCATTCCAACAACTGCGATTTCTATCAAATTTTATTTTAATTGAACACTACAGGAAAAATAAAGAGATATATTATTATATCATTATGAACAATCGGAGAAAAAATTATATGTTCAACTCGGCAGCAAAGTGCGAGGCTAGGAATCCAGCTAAGGCAGTCAATCTACTACTTTGCTGCCTAGTTAAACAAATAACTATTATCCGTCGACTGTAACTGCTGCCAACACAATGCATGGAATGTCTAACCATTTCCAAGGGAATTATGATCAATATTGCCAAGGGATCGTTTATTTGACGAAAAATTCGCAATAATCATCTCATTCAGTTGACGATGAAACAAAGTGAATCAATTGTGATGATGAAAAAGAAATTATTCAATTCTAATTCCGAGACTTATTTGACATCACAATATGAATTATAAATGTTACATGTATCTGATATTTCTGGGATCAATTTGTTTCAACTGGAAAATTATGCCTGTTCATCTAAACTCACGTTCTCTCATCACTGCATCTTCATGTTATGGTATATTTTACTTGACTAACAGCCTGTGTATGAATTAGATCAATGCTCGTTACCAATGGCCCAAGGTAATTGCACAGAACGACAAGCCAACTGGTACTTTGACACTCCCGAGAATCGTTGTAAACCATTCTATTTCTCTGGCTGTAACGGTAACCAAAATAACTTCGAGAGTAGAGAAGCATGTGAAAGTTTATGTCCAAAAGCAATTGGTGAGTTTGATGTTGAACTTCTCTTGAACTAAACTCTGTTGTTCTAATGGAATGAAGTGTCGATTTTGTATGTTGGTGTATTAACTCCGTTTGATAGTTTTGAAGTGTAGTAAAGTTGATTTTGGAAGGGTTGCCCCAATATCCAATAGGCTAGTGGACCGTTTTTTTTTCATTTCTACATAGGGTGTTTCAGATTTAAATGTACAAATTATACCTGTAGATAGGGGACACTTCGGTGGTTCCAATTCACCACCCATTGATATGTCTACCGTCTTTTATAACTGAGATACAGGACGTTATCTTGATTTTGGCAAAATCTTCATCTGGTTATAACTTTTGAACCACTTTGTATAAATCGTCCATACTTGGTAGAAATATTCCACTTATATTACCCATCAAAACCATATAAAAATTCGGATCAGAATCCAGGTCCGTCTTGAGGAAAAACAGAAAACTTCTTTTATCTCAAAAACAACACCTTGTATGGTAAAATTCTGTAGGTCTGTTTTGATATTTGGAAAGAGCGGCAGAAAATGAGATAAGTGACCTACTTTTTACGAGTGCGCATCTAATTTGACAGATGGTTTATTATCAAGTTTTGAAATATTCAGCTCCATTTCGAGTCATTTTTATTGAACTTATAATTCAAAAATCAATTTTAATACAAAAAATAACAGTCTTCAAAGTTCAACACCATTAGAGTCAAATTAGGTGAACTATCGATAGATTTTTTGTGACAGAATCACTTGTCTATGGTATCATACATTTTTGAGGGCTCATTTTATTCTCCACTATTAATTCACGAGCTGCGGTTAAGTAGGCTGTGCAAAAAAATCTGATATTCTGACAGGTCATAATCACTAGTGTGATGTTATTAGTAATGTTGAGATAATTATTTCTGGTGCTTGTATTGGGTTTTTACATTTCAAAGTGTTCATAATTGTGCCTACAATAACTTTACCAATTTTCTTTACCCTCGAAAGTTTTTGAAATCATCGACAAATTATTCCGTCAAACAAACAAATTTATCGATAGTTCACCTAATTTGACTCAAATGATGTTGAAAGGACCCCGCACTAAACTATAGGGAAAATGGCTCTCGATGAAAATCGCTGAATTTTTGGTATGTTGCAGACTTTTATATACTGAAGAGATATTCCAATGAACTAACCTCAAAAAATGGACAGTTTTTCTGATATTGACCTTCAAATGTCATTTTTTCGAGAAAACAAAAGTATCTGAATATGGTTGAATTTTTGGCATGTTGTAGATAGGGATGAACTGATGAAGAAATCCAATTGACATAACCTTCAAAAATTGACAGTTTTCTCGATATTGACCTCCAAATGTTATTTTTTCAAGAAAAAAATCTCTGATGGAAATGGCTGAATTCCTGGTATGTTCTGAATAGGAATGAACTGATTAAAAAATGCAATTGACCTGACCTCAAAAAATTGACAGTTTTTTGATATGGACCCCCAAATGAAGGGAATAATAATCAATAATAGACAAAGTTGCTGTTGAGAGGATGTAATGAAATAAATAGTATTTATGTTTATGCCATATATCTATTTTATTTTGATCATTTCATCTATTAAAAAGTATCAGATACACTGATTCATTACTTAAAATGATACCAAATATATTCTTTTAAATAATCAAAATAATCACCTCACAGCAACACTATAGCCGCCGATGACGTGACATTGACATACCGATACCGATAAACACTTTCAGATTTTTATTGCTCAACAACCAATGACAATATTTCCGAATTCTTCATAGGATTGAGGATTTTTTTCCACAGTAGGAGTGGAGTGTTGTGTACTGAAGTATACACAATACATAAATCGTATCGTATAGTATAATTGCAATGGATTGATCGCGGTATAAGACGTCATCACGCGTAGTCCCGCGTTATGAAATATCGTGAATTTCAATAATTATAAACAAAATGTAGTACAGAGATGAAAAGAAAACGGTTTGCGACAGTGAACAAGTTTGGGTTAGCTTTTCAAAATTATAGGATAAAATAAAATATTTGCAATGGATTGAGAGTGTCTTATCAATATTTTGAAAAATAGTTATTCGTGTCAATTTGACAATCTTGTATGAAAACTAGTATAATAGCAAGTGTTTCAAAAATCCCATTGCTATTATTTCATCTCTGGAATCATCAATAATTATATTCAACAACAATCTACAACATACGAAAAATTCAGGAATCTTCAATTACAAGCAGAATGGGTACATTGAAACATTAAAATGATGTGTGTGATGGGCAAAATGACACAAAAAAGACATGAAAAAAGATATCAAAATAAAATGAAAACCTGACAAACTTAAAAAATCTACTCACCTATTGATTGATTGATTGATTGACCTCACCTATATGAGGATGTTCAGGAAAATGTGTTTGAAAATCGAAGCTGCAACATAACTTAATTGACTCATTTTGCTAGTAGGTTGACTCATAGATTTCTGAGGATGCCTCATAATGAAGGACGAAACGTCGATGATGATGAAACATTATTTTTTCCTGACTCTCCTGACCTTGGAAATGTACAGAATAATATTCTGAAGGTCAACTTTCATACAGTTGTTTGAATACCATTTAGGGGTCAGTAGCAGTAAAACTGTCAATTTTTTGAGTTCAGGTCAATGAGATTTTTTCATCAATTCAATCATATCAACAACAAACCTACTTGATCCAGACATTTTCATAGATTATTTTTCGAAAAAACTAGATTTGGGCCAATGTCGAAAAAACTGTCAATTTTTCTTGAGGTAAGGTCAATTGAATTTTTTCATCAGTTCATTCCTATCTACAACATACCAGAAAGTCAGCAATTTGCAGAATTTTTATTTCTTGAAAAAATCACATTTGGAGGTCAATATCGAGAAAACTGTCAATTTTTGGAGGTTATGTCAATTGGATTTTTTCATCAGTTCATTCCTATCTACAACATGCCAAAAATTCAAACATTTTCCGATACTTTCGTTTTCTCGAAAAAATGACATTTGGAGGTCAATATCAGAAAAACTGTCCATTTTTTGAGGTTTGTTCATTGGAATATCTGTTCAGTATATAAAAGTCTGCAACATACCAAAAATTCAGCGATTTTAATCGAGAGCCATTTTCTCTATAGTTTAGTGCGGGGTCCTTTGGAGAATGTTATTTTTCTGTATAAAAATTGGGTTTTGAATTATGAGTTCAATGAAAATGCCTCGAAATGGAGCTGAATATTTCAAAACATGATAATAAACCATCTTTCAAATTGGATGCGCACTCGTAAAAAGTAGGTCACTTCATTCATTTTTTTCCGCTCTTTCCAAATATCAAAACCGATCAATAAAATTTTGCCATACAGAGTGTTGTTTTTGAGATAAAAGGAGTTTTCTGTTTTTCCTCAAGACGGACCTGGATTCTGATCCGGATTTTCATTTGGTTTTGATGGGTAATATGAGTGAAATATTCCTACCAAGTATGGATAGATTATACAAAGTGGTTCAGAAGTTATAACCAGATGAAGATTTTGCCAATATCAAGATAACGTCCTGTATCTCAGTTATCAAAGACGTTAGACAAATCGATGGGGGGTGATTTGGAACCACCGAAGTGTCCTCTATCTACAGGTATCGTATGTGCATTTAAGTCTGAAACACCCTGTATATTATTTCAATTTGATTATTTTTCTGAATGGTCTTAAGGTCTCAAAACCACTATTGAAAACGTAGTTGCCAGATGTCAAAGTACATACATGAATCATGATTAATTGGTTTCTTTTTATATGAGTGGAATAATAATAATAATTCAGTAAGATGAGCACAGCTAAAAACAACAATTATCGAGAAGATGATCTACAGTTTGATATAATTAATAATCATATTGTTGTTTATAAGAGTGGGGAAAAACCTTGGATTGAATAAATTGATTAAGCCCACAAAAGAATCTGAGATTCTTGTACAGGGCTGGGACTATATTACATTCATTCCAGTATGTCCTTGTGATTTATTAATTTTTCTTATGAAAACTACATTAGTGTCTCAAAATTAGGTGTGAGTATAAAAACAAAACAAATAATATCAAAACAAGAAAACAGTGTAGAATTAAGATTATGGGATCTAATAGTGAGTTAAGTGTGACAATATTTGTATCCATTATCTTAGTAACGACAATAAGTAAATCTTCAGGGCTATGAAATTATATAATGTGGGTTAATGATTATTAGAATGGAAGCTATATAGTGAGTTCCGAAATACTATGTTTGTATATTAAAAAGGTCTATTTTTTATGTTAATGAGTTGATGAACGAGCTGCTTTTTGAAAGTATCCAGTTTTTGACCTTTTTTTAATAAAGGTGTGGAGTTTATAGATTTGAATTCACTGGGAAGCTCATGTTTGCTCGAGGCCCTAATGGAATGATTCCTAATTGCTTTTGTCTTCAACAGAATAATAAATGTGAACGAGTAAATAAGATACAAGCTTTACTAATTGACACCCATGAAGATTCAATGTGCAACGTGGCTACAGAGCGCAGTTGCCGAGTGATTCCCGGATATTTTTCGAATGTTTGTGTTCCAATCAAACCGTCATTTTCAACAATTTCGATCAGCGCAATGTGTCATAATAAGCAACAAAAACACGTTTGAATGGTTAAAAGAGTTTTTTGAGGTCTGTGACAACACAGTGTAATTCCAGCAACAGAAAAACAATACAGTTTTGGTCCACTAGGCCTCAACCAGCCGCTGTTGGTGTGCTGACAATTGGGACAACTCAACGCTTCGGTCTTATCACCCACTATGAAGACGCCAAATGGTAGATTTGGACTGTAATGTTTGGCATTACACCTCTAATTTTGACCACTAGATGGCGTTTTCATTCATCATTCATTTGGCGTCTTCGTAATGCTGGTTTCTTCTGGAATATCCAACTGTGATTAATTTGTTCTGGATATTCAGCAAAGGACACTTGCCAACTCCCTGCTGAGACTGGTGAATGTGCCAACTACGTCGACAGATGGTACTATGACACTAGAGATAAAGCTTGTCGTCAATTCTACTATGGAGGATGTGGTGGTAACGGTAACAACTTCGAATCCCGACAGAAATGCGAAGAGAGATGCGAAAACGGACAACCACTCGAACCACAACCGATCACACCACCCCCACAGGTGGAAGCATTTAGGATTGGTAAATGAAAAACAGTTCAAATCATTATGAATTCAGTGTTATTTTCAATTTTTCCTTTAGAAATGTGCTTTTTGCCAAGCGAAACTGGAAAGTGTAGAGCAGCTTTCCCAAGATATTTCTATGATAGTGCCGATGGGGTTTGTAAGCAGTTCGTTTATGGAGGATGTGATGGTAACAGAAATAACTTTGAAACTGCTGATGATTGTCTCAGATACTGTGGAGTGTCTCAAGGTATGTAGGCATGATTAGTCAGTACTCAATAAATGCACTTTTCTTATCCAATAATTATACCTCCTCTCCCTACCCTCCCTAGGTGTCCTTCGAACATTATTGAGATCCCCTTTCGTGCGTTTCAAGTGATATAAAAAAAAATCACAAATTTGGTACGAGCCCACAGAGGAGGCTGAAACTTTAGATAATTTAGATATACGTCCAACTGGAAAATTGCCAGAGTACATCCAGTTCCTTGAAAAGGCAAAAAGACCCTACCTAGCAACTATATACAGACCGATCGCACTGCTATCTGTTATTTCAAAGATCTTGGAGAAAGCTATCAACATCGAGCTCATGAAATACCTGGAACATTCAGGTTTTATCAACGATAGGCAATATGGCTTCCGCGATCAGAGATCAACTGGTGACCTGCTCGCTTACGTCTCACATATATGGCAGCAATCTATTGGAAAATATGGTGAAATCTTAGCCGTGGCACTTGATATCCAAGGTATTCGATCGAGTCTGGCACCACGGACTCCTCGCCAAGCTTCTATCTTATGACTTGCCTCCCCAGCTATGTTCTCTGCTAGCTAGTTTTCTCTCAAACAGGTCTCTTCATGTAGTGGTCGACGGAGTTTCATCTGACTCTCTTATCATAAATGCTGGTATTCCGCAAGGATCAGTTCTAGCACCAACACTATTTCTACTCCATATCAACGTTTTGTTGGAAGCAACTTCATGTCCAGTACACAGTTTCGCGGATGATAGTACCCCTATACCGCCTTCTCTTCCAGAGCTCCAATATACCAGCCAGGCAAATCAGAAACGAACGAGTAAGAAATGTTGACAACATAAATATGGACTTGGCAACAATTCTCGAATGGGGATTCAATAACTTGGTAGATTTCAATGCAAACAAAACACAAGCATGCCTTTTCTCTAGAAAAGCCGATCTCACTGTGCCCAAAATAAGCTTGTCAGGAGTAACCATACCTTTGAAGACATCCATTTTGATTCTTGGTATCACTATCAGCAATAACCTTTCTTGGGGAAATCACGTGAGATCAATTGGTAAAACTGCATCCCAAAAACTTGGTTTTCTGTTTCGGGCCAGGAGCTATTTCACTTCCAGTCCGCTGCTTATGATATAAGGCACTGATCTGACCTGCCCTGGAATACTGTTCCCATATTTGGAGTGCGGCAATCGAACATACCCTGAAACTGTTGGATTCTGTCCAAAAAAGGGCAATTCGTCTCGTGGGTGATGTCTCGCTCACCAACTCACTCATTTTTCTGGAACACCTTAGAAAAGTTGGCGATCTGGCTCTATTTTATAGATATTTTCATGGACGATGCTCTTCTGAAATATCAACAATTGTTCTTCCCTTGGCAGACCTCGCGAGATTAACCCGTCGAGTTGAGGCTTCGCACCCATTCGTGGTAACTTTAGAGACCTTCAGAACATCTCTTTCCAAAGACTTGTTCATCCAACGAACAGCGAGGCTCTGGAACACATTGCCAAGGGAGGAGTTCCCCGAGGCATATAACATCCAGAAATTCAAGAAGAACAAAAATTTCTACCCCATTTCCCTTGGTTCTCACGATGTTCTCTGAACAATACAGGATATCCCGTTTCGTGGGAACCTGAACATAAAAAATAAGTAAACGGAAAGTGTGAACATGTAATGGGAGGAAGTTTCGATATTTCTTCTACATGCACCATTATAAAGAAAATCAAAAAGATGACTCCAGGAGTTATGCAATTTTTGCTCAAGGGGGCTGAAATCAAAGATGTAATGGGTGGAACATAAGTTTCGATATTTCTTCTACATGCACCATTCCAAAGAAAACCAAAAAGATGACTCCAGGAGTTATGCAATTTTTGCTTATATCATTGGTTGATGTATCTCCTGATGGAGGCAGATTTTGTCATTATAGTAGATTTCCACCCATTGAATGGAAATCTCGACTTGAGGGACATATAAACATGTTTTTCTAAGAGATACTTGATTCGCTATACGTGCAGCATAATTTGTTAGCATACTATATAAATACCAAGTTTGATGTTTTTTTCCTAGATCTATGTACACTGCCTCCTGTTGTTGGAACTTGCAATGCGTCTGTCCCCCAATACTACTACGAACCCTCCAGCGATACTTGTCAGCGTTTCAATTATGGAGGTTGTGGTGGTAACTACAACAGATTCCAGGATATTTACACATGCGAACAGAGATGTAGGAGATCCCAACCTTCTGCAGTCACACAACCACCACAAAGTAAGTTTTCTCAGTCCACAATTTTTATTCCTTTTGCTATCAAAATCTTGAAGCAATACAACTTCGTGATTTTTTGACAAATACCACAATTCTAAGGGCTTGTAGAAAAAGTTAAATTATAAAAATGTGCATGTATATTTACCTATGTCGTTTTACCGAAATATGGAGTATTACATTTTTTTTATTTATTCATTTATTGAATCAAGTAAAATCTACATTTTTTCATCGAATATCAATTACATGTATATATATTTCATATTGTTTCTCCTTCTCATAGGTAAGTGACCTGTGTGTGAAAGAGATGAAGTATTTCACGTATAAAATTGTTTTTCCATAAGATAAATAATTAAACTAAAAGCAAATAATCAATTCATACAATAATGAGAATAAATTAAAATAAAGAAAAATAGAGTTGATGTAAACAGATCATCGATTTTTTCGCATTTTCTATAAGCCAACTTTCAGTTTCTATTTTGAAAGTTAGTGAATTATTAATGAAATCTCTCGTCCAACAAAAATAATGAGTGGTTTTTCATTTGTTTAACAGTATCCAAAGTACCCAACCGTTTTGCTGCATTTATTTGTCAAATTTTGATATAAAACGGTGCATTTCTAGAAATATTAAAACTGTCTTCCGAAACCATAATTAATTCAAAGTGCTCAAGATCAATTCGAATGTTTCTACGACCACATAACATCTATCTTCCATTATAAAACGTTCATGATATTTTTTTCTTACAGTTCCAAGTGATATGAAGATGTGCTTCATACCAGCAGATTCAGGAAACTGTACTGATAACTACGTGGCCTTTTACTTCGACCAGGAGACGTCAAGGTGTGCCCCATTCACGTATACAGGATGTGGCGGCAATGACAATAGATTTAATAGCGAGGAGCAGTGTGAGAGGCAATGTGGATCATTCAGAGGCCAAGGTATCAATTTGTTTTTATTCTTATCTTCCCATAATATACAGGGTGTTTCATAATTGAATGCTAATCCTTAAGGGCGATAATCCTTGGATGATTTCAAAGAGAAAAGTTCATATCAACATATGTCCTAATACCTCTCAGTTATTGAGCTACAGGATGATGAAATTTCAAGAAAAAAAATTGTTTTTCATTATAATTTTTTATCACTCTTATATATTGTTATGATATTTTGTATACACCTCTTCATTATTAAGGAGCATTTTTTTACGTGAAAGATATTTAAAAGTTCTCACCAGTGGCGTCCGTACGGGGTTTGAACTGACAATTTTTGAAGAAAAAAATAGTACGCCACTGATTTTCCTGAGAACCAGATTTTTTTTCAATTCCCATTCATTTTTGAGCAAATTTGGTTCCTAGACTTACTTTCTTACAACGTACCGTTTTCGCGTAAAAAAATAAAAACCAAAGAATTTTGTTCCTTCAGTTCTTGGATATTATTTTTGGTAATTCAGTAGACACCCACTATAAGTGGAAACACATTTTGTTTTGGGACGAAAATCAAACTTTTACTTTTACCAGTGATGTCCTCGTAGACCTGATATTGAATTTTTTGTTCGAAACAACGCTGTACGCTTCTGATTTCGACACCCTGTAGCTCAAAAACTAAGAGGTTCAGGACATATGTTGATATGAACTTCTCTCATTGAAATAATCCAAGGATCATCGTCCTTTAGGATCAGCATTCAATTATGAAACACCCTGTATATTCTTATTCTTGTGATGAAAACTGCGAAATAGCCACAATGATCAAAGTGGAATGAAATATTAAATAAATACATGAAGGTCAAAGTCATTTCCACACAATGTTCATAAAATGAACATCAATGGTAGATTTCAGGAGAAAAAGAACTACTTTCTTTTCTACTCAGATGGCGTTGCTCTCATATTGTCTATGGAGGACGCCTTTCAGCTAATATAATGCCGACTTGATTGTCGGTTGGCTAGCTGGAGACTGCCCTGCACTGGTGAGAGTTAAAGAACACGAAACCGGTCTGTAGGTGTCTAGTGTGGCCTGGCTGAATCGAAATCAATAGGCATTCGGGAAATAATCATTTATCAGAGTCAAATCATAATTTTTATCGGTTACTCAATCGAAAAGATACATAAATAATGATAAAGATGGAAAGCCCTAATTTCGAGTGACAATGGAAAATGAAAAAAACTCATGCCCAATAATGCTCTGCCAATTGAGCTAACGGGTCATCCGTCGATCAATCAGCAGGGAGGTCAACTTGACTGACTGTAATTTCAATTCTTGATACTGAAACTGTTACACTCCACAGAGTATTTCAAATTTCATAAAAAAAAAACACGCTATAATTGCTACACCCGGTATACACAAAAGAAGGAGTTTTCATGCGAATACAGTTTGCATGCCAATATTTAGAAGAAGATAACCTGTTATTCAAAACAAAAAACGCCCAAATCGGGCAAGTATAGTTTTGATGAAAATTCGTGTCAAACTTCTGGATACTTTTTGATGGTGCCTCTATTTCTGGGAAAAGTGTTGTAAAGTATAGGTGGAATACAGTAAAATGAGCTATGCGGATACCAGATCTTTTTTCAAAATTTCAAGTCCTTTTTCCCTAGATTCTACAGAAATTCCGCGATGCGCAGCGGAAAGCCCCATAAAAGCCCATGTGAAGCAGATCAGATTTTCCCCTAGATCTACGGACTTTTTCAGCGAATTTCAAGCTCAAAAATAGCAAAAATTTACGCTTTCAAGGTCATCCGTCTCCGACGAGTATGCTAACCGGATGCCACATCTGGTGATATATAGAGCGTCCACGCGTAGTAACGTACAATAGCAGTAGGGCAGGGCAAAAATCTTATGTTAAATGAAAAACATATACAGGGGGGAGCTAAAAAACCTGAGTCAGATCAAAAAATAAACAGCTAGATTAACAATACCCAGACGAGAACAATCGAACATAACTCTATCAAAACTCGTAATGGAGCAGCGGCGGCCTAATCGAGGGCTTTTCGATGTTTAACTTACTGATGATATACCGGGTCTCAAAAAAAGTAGCCCTAACATACGCGATACCGATATCAATGTCCTAAGATTCTCGTCAAAATCAAATCACGATATACGAATAACATTCACTTTCACTAGTTTCACTCATAATATTGAACATTTGACATACGATGATTAGATGCAAGCCCAGACAGCTCATTCTTTCATCAAACAACAGTGAAAACTCGAAAGGGTTAGGAACGCTAGTGGTTATGGGCGAGTGGTTTAGGGGTATACCAATACCGCTATAATCACCTCTCGTGCGATATAATAGAGCATGAAACAGGATTGTTCTGTCAAAATCAGCGGAGATATATGTAAAAATCTATCACTTTCATCACAATATTATACTGTAGGATGATTTTCATTAAAATTCAGAAATATTTCTCATACATTTTTTCCCCAGATTCTACGGAAGTTACAATGGGCTTGTATCACAAAAACAATTTATTTCATATTTCGATTGAACTCACCAAAACTAGCTCACCACCGCAAACCGTTTCTAGCTGTGAGCTTCCTACGTTTTATAAAAAATTATTGAAATCCCCGATTTTTCGGACCTCTGAAAACGAGGCGTTGATGTGACGTCAAAACCCTAATACTGAAACAAGACTATTCCAGACAGAGATGAATGATACATGATTTCTGACAGAGTGAATTAGCGCGAAATCACAGTTGAAAGAATGAATATATCAGTTGCCTCAGTCTCCGTCGGGAGTTTGGTATTTTCTTTCAACTATGGCGAGATGAGGTTTCTACGTCATAAGAGGGCCCGTTTTCGGAAGGTACTATTATTTATGTTCAAAAATATAACATTCCAGTTAATTTTTCCATCGAATTATGTCGTCAATCATTATTTATGTATAAAAGGATCATTATAATCATGGTTTGAGTTAAAAGTTCTACTAAGGTGTACACGCCCATTTGCGTTCCATCAGAGCCTATGTAAAGCAGATTAGATTCTCCCTAGATCTAGGTACTTTTTCGAATGTGAATAACAAGATGCGTCAATAACAAGATTGAATATTTCTAGTGATATATTTTAATTCTGAAATTATGTCTTAGATATCTGCAATATGGATAGAGACGTCGGACCATGCGGAGGGTACTTCGTCAAGTACTTTTACAACCGGAACAGCAGACGTTGTGAACAATTCGCTTTCGGAGGATGTCAAGGAAACGGAAACAGATTCAGCTCAGCCAAAGAATGTGAAGATATTTGCGTGGTACATGAAGAAACCAAACCTAATATCACAGCTACAGGTACGTAAACAACTCTAAGTCTTTACTGAGCACTAAGTTTTTCTGGGGTTGTTAACAGAATGCGCATGCTCACTTCTAACCTAACCTAATTCTGTTTTCTATATCTGTAGCGATATGCCAACTGCAGGTGGATAAAGGTAGTTGCGAAGAAGGGTACCACAAACGTTGGTACTTCGATGATCTCAGAGGGGAATGTATTGCGTTTATTTTCTCTGGATGCGGAGGCAATTTCAACAATTTCAAATCGTACCAGTCTTGTCTAGATTTCTGTCGAGACTTGTTGCCTCGAACAGAGCCTCGTAAGTTGTGAAAAGAAACTTTAATGAGCACTGCACACTCGCACTTCGGCTTTAGGTGTAATTCTAGCACTTTCCAGCAATGCACTTTCAAGTTTAATGTTGCACTTCAATTTTATCAGCACCAGAACCGTAATTGTAAGAAATCTGAGAAGTGAGTTTTGTGAAACAAAAATTGAAAACAGTTATTTATAGCACAAGATATTTATTATACAAGGGAAAAAAGTAGTAGATTTTAGCTCGAGGTTGTGTCTAATATTCTTCTAAAGGGATGGATCAACGCTGAGAAGATATTAAATTATATCAAAATCAGGAAATTATCGACGCGAAATTTGAAGTTTTCAGCACAAATTGCGTTACAGCCATCTTTATCATTATTTTGAAGTAATCAAATATCTCTCAGTGTGATTCTGTGATTTGATTTGAAAAAATTGCAAACTTAGTGGTTGTTTTACTAGTTTAAGTAACCGCAAAGTGGAATGAAAAATAAGAAGACTTCTTCTCGGAGACAGTGTTATTGGCTTATTTTTCGGAACTAGCACCAATAAAAAAGCCATCAATACAGGGTGTTAACAAATATAAGTGTCACAACGGAAAACTGTATATTTCTCATGAAAAAAGAAACATTTTTCTCCCTTTCGAAATTTTTCTCCGGGCTTCCGTTTTCAAGATACAGGGCGTCAAAATAATACAAAAAAAAACTGTTTTTTGCTACTATCTTAGGAACCGTTTGAGCTTCGGAGTTAGGCCTTCGTACACACTTTATCATCAATAATGACTACTTTTAGTGCTCTTGATCAATTTCCTTGGGCATGTCAGTGGAGGAGAATTCAACGCCTCGTAAGGGTTTAACCCCCCAAACATTTATGCCACTGGGGAAATTGTAATTTTCGAAGTAGATTCTGAAGCGCCAATAATCTTTCACACAATAACGTCCTCTTGTCTCAATGCTCTTAAGTGAAAAGTTTCTGCGAAAAATGGCTCTTTATGAATAAGAACATACAAAATCCTGACGGTATCTCCAAAAATCCACTGGAAATAAACACCTCAGAACTGTCTAAGAATATGTTCAATCAAATGTCAGGTTCTTGATTATGCTGGTCTCGATGCTGGTTTTCAAATTGTTAAGTTTATCAAGTGTTGTAAAGTGTGTTTAATTAAACAGAACATTTTCGATTTTTTGACGCCTTGTATCTCGAAAACGGAAGCCTGGAGAAAAATGTTGAAGAGGAAAGAAATGTTCCTTTTATTATGAGGAATCTACAGTTTTCCGTTGTGACACTTATTTGTTAACACCCTGTATATATTCATTCAATTCCTGTCATGAAAAAAGATAATGTTATATTCCAGCTCTACCAAACGTACAAACAGACATTGCCCCGCACCCTTGCCAGGAAGTTTTCGACGAATGCACCACCCTCAGGTGAGAAGTGTCTAAATATTTAGAACCATTCCTGTCACGTGATATGTTCTGATTCGTTTTCTTTGATTATTCTCTTCTTCAATACAATTATGGACGAGACTTGATGTTGAATTAACGAAATATTTCATTGATATTACATATTTCAATGTTGTGCCTCCAGGGTCGGTCATCTGACAGTTCTTGCGTTGTTTATATAGGTCGCGTGCAAGAACTGTCAGATGACTGACCCTGGAGGCAAAACATATTTGTTTACAAGTGATCGAAATAGTTTTCCACAATTATTTTGGCATATGAATCGTATTTTTCCGCTATTCATCAATTCGCTAATGCCATCACATTGTGCTGTTGTAAAATGCACAAAAACTGCAGCGGAAGATGAAGAAATCCGGATGGTACATTATATCATTCAAAAGTAAGTACCTACTATAGTCACTCACATAGTTTTCATTTTTGAAATTTGGTTATTTCTCTGATTTCTCATCGGAATTCCTTCTGCAATAGGAGCAGCTAATAGAAATATACCTGAAATTACTAGAATAATGCAAGAAGATTGGATTCATGCAATCAATCGGTAGGACTGGTCTGACAAGCTGACGATCGTGTGTGTTGTAGACATTTTCAATCTATTAGCAGCATTAGCTTGTATTGCAGAAGTGGCAGAAGGCAGAAGG